>JADBJO010003087.1:92500-100000 GCA_016801955.1 Conus betulinus
TGACGGATGAATCCCATCCTATGCCTTTGTTTCTCCTTCTTCTCACCTCTCATTCTCCACCCCCACCGTCTCCCTCTACCCTCCCCCCCCCCCGCCTCTTCCTGTTTATTAACATGAACGAAATAGTATAATTCTGATGATTGCTCGTTATCACATTGATGTCCGATCAAAATGAGAATGTGTACAAATTGATATGAGACCTAGGGACTTAATCACACAAGGCGATATCATTTTTTTGTAGCCTAGCATGACCTTGTCTGTTTCTGGTGCATTTCTGGGGCTGGAATGTCTAAGGATATTAGCGCGGGGTTCGGAGAGAACTCGCTGGGGCATGAAAGGAAACAGAGCTCTCACGCTCCGAGTAGGACGAGGAGGGAGAGGGAGAGGGGGGGCTACAGAGGAGAAAAATGAAGGCAGGAACACACACACACACACACACACACACACACACACGCACACACACACGCACGCACGCGCACACACACGCACACACACACACCACGCACACACACACACACACACACACACACACACACACACACACCAGCCTGTTAATTTTCCACATTTATTCATACCATTTTGTATTTCCCCCCACCCCACCCCCATCCTTACACACCACACACACACACCCATCTCTATACCCCCCCCCCCCCCCCCCCCCCCCCCCCCCCCCCCCCCCCCCCCCCCCCCCCCCCCCCCCCCCTACTCCACAGGTTCCTCAGATCAGTCGGCCTTCATCATCATCACGCCCACCCGCTGACGTTGTCGCACGCCGACCTGACGTCATCGGAGGGTGAGGTCACCATCCGTTGCACGGGGTCCCCAGGGGTGACAAGCCTGTACAGCTTGAAGCTGAGCCGGGTCTCGGAGGCCTTCCCCAACGCCACCCCCACCACCCTCCTGAACATCCTCCACCACAACATGGAGCCTCAGGTGAGTCCGCTAGGGAAGAACACTGGACGTCAAAAATGTCAGTATTGGTGTTTTCGGTGTCAGAGAGTGAGTGTGGCTCTGATTATTATCATTTTTCACGTGAAAATTGTCGAGTTGTGTGAGTGAAGATGATGACCATAACAATGTCAAAGTAAATTGTTACAGGTATTGATGCTGGATTTTGTTATATTTTTTGTTATATTTTCCCTTCTTTTCTTTTTTTTCTTTTTTTTTTTTTTTTTTTTTTTTTTTTAAATATGGACAGCGAACCGTGATGGAGAAAGAAAAAAAGAACCGCCATAGTCAACCCTGTGGCCACAGTACACTTTGTGCAGTGTCATAAAGCTTCCTGTGGATTCTGCAGATTGTGCAACTGACTCGTACTCGGTGCCATATTACAGCGCATTGTGCAACTGACTCGTGCTCGGTGCCATATTACAGCACATTGTGCAACTGACTCGTGCTCGGTGCATCAATGGAATCATGGGCATATGAGCCATGTATTCTCCAACAGTCGGATACCGGGGGGGGGGGAGGGGGGGGGATAAACACAGACATTATACGACGTTTTTGAAAGGCGCAAAGAGGCGGCTGAGTTTAAAGCCAAAGGAACGCCCATCCTGTCTCGCTTATCTCAGCTTTCAAACAGAAGGGTAGTTCACTCTCCTCTCCATTGTTTAATTAAACAAAGGAAAGTTTGCTTATCTCACTAATTTCTGCCGTTCAAACAAAAGAACTCTCACCCCTTCCCACCCATCTCCACTGTGAAAAACACACACGCACACACACACGCACACACACACACACACACACACACACACACCACACACACACACACACACACACACACACACATATCAGCCACTCATCTCTACATCTGAAACAAGGAAACATCCCCTCTCTCCCACTCTTCAGCAACAGCAACGACAGAGGCTGCGGGATTGCACACGGCAGTTGCGAGAAGGTGGCGTCTTTCGTCGGTGGGCGGTGCAGTCATGAAATCTGGGCTGGTACACCCATGGGGAACGCTCTGTCGCGTCACATCCGGTGGCCATTACACAGTGGCAGCTGCCAGGAGCAGTTACGTCCCTTGACGTCTTGAATGGATGCCCTGTGCGTGCCTGCACCCCATGCGAACACAGCGCAGGCTTCCAAGGGTGGTGCAGGATCGCTCCCAGCTGGCTTGTTGGGGGCAGTTGAGGACAGTTCTTTGCTGGGTCCCATTCGCACCTTCGGGTGAATCTCTTTTTTCCTCCTTTCTCCTCCTTTTCCCACTCTTCTCCACTGCTTCATCAGAGAACCACCCACCCCATTCTCACTCATCTCCGCTACCCTAACAAAGAACGCCCTCCCCTACCCATCCATCCATCCCCGCTTCCCAAAACAAAGGAACAGTCACTCCTTGCTCTTCACCACTGTTGGAACAAAGAAACCCCCCCCCCCCCCCCCCCCCCCCCCCCCCCCCCCCGGCACCCTCAATTCCACAAAACAAAGCAAACACCCACCCCTTCTCACTCATGTACCGAAAGCTCAAGGTGGTGCCTTCTCCAGTCTGTCCTTGGTGGGCAGGAAGAGCAGTCAGCAGGGGAATGTGCTCCAAAGATGCCCGTGACGTGAACAGACGAGGAGAGAGGTGTGGTCAACAGAGACAGCTCTAATGACGAAACTCTGTGGCAGTCTACAACAGCTGGAGGAGGAAAACGGCACTATTCATCTCAAGGGCCGGACTGACCGTGTAGACTAAGCCGTACGCAAAGAAGAAGAAGAAGCAGAAGAAAAAGAAGATCTCTACTGTTCAAAACCAACCCCTTCCCCCTTCGCCTGTCCCGGTTCAAGCAAAGTAACACTCGTCTCTTCTCACTCGTTTCCACTGTTCAAACCAAAGAATCATCACCCTTTCCCACCCAGTTGAAAGGAAGCGCTCTTCCACACGACTCACGAAGACGCACGGCACGACAGCTAACATTGCCAGGACGCTGCTAAGCCCGGTCTTAACCGGATACGCCGAAGTTACAAAACTAGTCAACACACAAAGCAGTTCAAGTTATGATGTTTATAGCCCAGCCGACCACGAGGGGCCGTGGTCAGTAGAGGGGCTAATTTCGGACGTCAGAAAGGACAAGCACAAAGTAACGCACAAAGAATACCCCTCTTTGTTTCATTTCTTCTTCTTCTTCCTTCTTCTTCTTCTTCTTCTCTCTTCGTCTACCTGTCTGTCTCTCTGTCTGTCTGTTTCTCTGTCTGTCTGTCTGTCTCTGTCTCTGTCTCTGTCTCCGTCTGTCTCTGTCTCTGTCTGTCTGTCTGTCTGTCTGTCTCTCTGAAATATCAGTCAAAAAGATGATGATGAAACGAGTCATACACCTGAAGGACAGACCAAGTGGTGTCTTGATGGGGTGTACATTGACTTACCTGTTTTGGTGTTTGATCCTTGTTCGATGTGGTGACATTGAGAGTGACCCCCCGGGCCCACTTGCAGGGAGCTCCACTCCAGCCCGGAGCCAGGATCTCTACCGGAGTGATCTTTGTGAACTTCAATCTTTGTGTTGTTCATTGGGTGACGAGAATAAGGAGTTGAGGAAGGAGATATCATGTCTGTCCCACAAATGTTCTGTCTTTGAACATCAATTATCCCAACTCTTTCAATGGAAAGATTACCTTTTGGATAGGACTGATGATAATTTATATGATCACCAAGACAAACTTGAAACTTTTTCACGCCAATATAACATCAGATTTTTCAATGTTCAAGAAGATCAACGAGAAGATTACATAACCTGTGCTCGCAAAGTCGTACAGCTGCTTACTCGTTTCTACCCTATCAAGACATGGTCTCTGGAAGATGTAGAGCGGGCTCATCGGGTGGGCCCCAAGTACCAAGACGCAGACCTCGAACTCTTGTCGCGCGATTGCGTAGCTGGAGTGACAAGATTTCCATCCTACAAGAAAGCGACTGCAGAAAAGACATGTCGGACACCTTGGGTATCCGTGTGGCTGGTGATCTGACAATCCGTCAACAAGGGGAACTGCGTCGACAGCGGCTACAGGGCAAGACGGCGTATTTTAGAAATGGTCGCCTGTGTTTCCGGGAACAGAGATCTCCCCATTTCAGAACAGCAAGAGGACGTGGTAACCAGCGTGCCAGCCAGCGCCAGTCGGTGTTTGGACACAGGGCACAGCTGGGGAACCTTGTTCTGAACGGTAACGGGGCCTGTTATCCACACCTCCACCACTTCCATCCGTCCCCCTCTGCCGCACACTTACAGTCATTCCCCACCACCCTACACTTCCACCCGTCCCCCTCTGCCATATGCTGCACCCACCCTCCCCTCCAACTTCCACTTCCACCCGTCCCCCTGGCGTATGCTTCCACCCACTCCCTCCACCTTCCACTTCCACCCGTGCCCCTTTGCCACAAGCTTCCACCCCACCCCTCCACCTTCCACTTCCACCCGTCCCCCTCTGCCACTAGCTTCCCCACTCCCCTCTACTTTCCACTTCCATCCATCCCCCTCCGCCAATTACTTCCAGTCGTTCCCCACCACCTCCCACTTCCAATCATTCCCCTCTACCTTCCAGTTCCACTTGTTCGTCTTCAACTTCCACCTCCAACCGTCCATGTGCATCAGTGACTTCCATCCCACACCCCTGCGCCTTCTACATCCATCCATCCCCCTTCTTCCACCTCCACCTGTCCCCTTCCATCTTGTGTTTCTAGACATCCAGTGCCATCTTCCACATCCTCCTTTCCCCCTCCTCTGTGCAGTATGCATGAGTTTCCCACCTTGCCCAGAACCAGTACACCCAGGAACAGAGGACTGACCCTCGCACGTCCTGATCAAAGTCAGAGCCAGAGCAACCACCTTGAAGCCTACACAAACTGCCCTGACTACAGACCTGATGATCCACCTTCCCATGGGGAAGCATCAAGTCCTGGCGTGACCAAGGGCTACAACGGCGTACACCGTAGGAGTTCCTGTCGGTGCTTCAGAGGGTCTTCAGAGTCCCACATCGATTCCAGCCGACGTTCTTGACGATAGCCTGACTCTGCTTAAACAGAAGTTCACTGTGGACCCGCCAGCTGACGTGGAGAGCCAGTCCTTTGATTGTGCGGAGACATTAGCTGCAGCGAGTGACGGTGCTGGTGCGCAGAAGAACCTCACCCCCCCCTCAAGTGTCCTTTGTCAATGAAACAGAGGTCGGTCCCCAGACTATGGCCCTTGCACCCGAAGTCGCGTGAGGACCAGGCAGATGCAGCTCACTGAAAGTTTTTCCAGGGCCCACCCCGAAAAACAGCTCTGGACGCATCTGTGGACGAAATAACGATCCTCTGGTGCCCCTGCATCCTTCCGACAACGTGGATACCTAGGGAAACGGCCGTGCTCGTGTCAAGGACAGTAAGAAAGAATGTCTCTCTTTTTTGACCTACAATATTGAGGGTCTTTCTTTAGTGTATGATATAGATGTAAAAAAAATTATATCTCTCAGTTTGATTTTGTTGTTCTAACGGAAACTTTTTCAAGAACATTTCCTTCTTTTCTTTTTCCTGACTATAAAGTTTTCTTTTTGTCTGGTATACGATTAACTGATGCTGCTACAGCACGCTTGTCAGGTGGGATTGCATTTCTTGTAAGGAAGACTTATGCTAATATGGTTAAACAAATTACAGTAGAATATGATCATACTATAGTACTTCAGCTTAAAACTCCAGACCTAGATGTTCTTCTGGTTGGGATTTACTTGCCTCCAGCGAACAGTATCTATTATACAAATACTGAAATAGATAATGGAGTTTCACTTCTAGAACAGTGCATATTGGATTCTTTTGAAGAAGTTGGTGATTGTCCATTGATCATCTTTGGTGATTTAAACGCGAGAACAGGTGGACTAAATGCAAAGGAATGTTCTGTATATGATGGACTTTAACAATAGAGATGATACTCCCTGTGGTGACTTCTTCCGTGCGTCAAAAGATCGCTCAATAAACGATTTTGGTCACTATTTAATTAACTTTTGTCAGCACTTTGAATTAGTAATTTTGAACGGTCTTCTACCTGGTGATGTAAACGGCAATTATACGTATAGCCCACAATGGTTCAAGTCAAGTGTAATCGACTACTTTATCTCTTCAAGAAAGTTTATTCTCATCGTGCCGCGAGTTGAAAGTAACCCAGCGGATAGAATCCAAACATATGCCCGTTGAACTTAAGGTAGGTTTTTCTAACCGTAGTCTGAATCCAGTAGCACCTAAAACTACAAAATTTCAAAAGTATGTGTGGGATCCAGTTAAAGAAAATGATTTTGTTTCTGCACTTGGATCTGATGTTGTAACTTCATTTTTTTGATGAAGCTGTTAAACTTATCGATATTGATTTCGAACATGCTCTAGCCAAATTCAACGAGGGTCTTTCTGTAGCTGGTCAGTGCATGAATAAAGATATCATTATTGGTAATGACAGGCGCAGTCCGTGGTTTGATATAGAATGCTCTGTTAAACGCCGTCAGGTAAGACAGGCACTGAGAATGTTCAGCCAAGTAAAACTTGCTAATAGCCCTGACGCCGTTGACCTGAGACTTAATTACTGTTATTTGAGAAATCAGTACAAAGATTTACTCCGCTATATAAGCAGCGTTATATCGACAATGTGTTCTGCGCACTCTTAATGAAAATGCTAGAGACCCTAAACAATTCTGGAGGACTCTGAAGTCAATAAAAAAGTAGTTCTGTTGTGTCAAACTCAATATCCAACACAGACTGGTTTCGGCATTTTGAACGATTATTTAATGAAGAGTTAACCCTACCTGACCCCATTTCTCCAGGCTTTCATGCAGAAGATGACCGTTTGCTTGAAATTTGACTGTGATGCCAGTTTTCTTGATCAAGATATAACAGAGGGAGAAATTTTAGACTCGATAAAGGCTTTAAAAAGAAACAAAGCTCCTGGTCCAGACGGCCTTATCGGAGAGTTTTATAAGTATGCTATGCCTACCGTTCTCCTTTTTCTTAAGAAATATTTCAACAAACTCTTTGATTCTGGAATCTTTCCCTCTGCATGGTGTGAAGCTCTTATTCAACCGCTGCACAAGAAAGGTGATATTAACTCCCCTGATAATTATAGAGGTATTTTTCCCTGTTGAATATCAGTTCTAAATTATACAGCTACATTCTGAATAAACGCTTAACCAAATGGATCGAGGATAATAGTGTCATAAACGATGCTCAGGCTGGTTTTAGAAAGAGCTATAGTACAACTGACCATATATTTACACTCCTAACTCTAGTGCAAAAGCAACTTTCTAACCATCAAAAACTATACGTGGCGTTTATTGATTTTAAAAAGGCTTTCGACCTGATTGATAGAAATCGACTTTGGTCAGTCTTAAAGAAAAAGGGTATAAAAGGAAAGATGTACAATGCAATTAAAAGTATGTATACCGTTGTTACGGCTAGGGTTAAAATACGGGGAGACTTAACTGATACTTTTATGTGTCCCAGAGGGCCTCAAGCAAGAGGAGAAATGTAGCCCGGTTTTATTTTCTTTATTTATTAATGAAACTTGCTGAAGAAAT
>JADBJO010003087.1:105000-112500 GCA_016801955.1 Conus betulinus
AAGTTTCTATTTCTTTTGTTTTTGACTATTTGCGGTCTGCCATACTGAGCCGGCACGGGCTATGCCGATGGCTTTGTTTATCTCACCAGTCGCAGCAGAACCAGGACTTCGGCAGCGTTGTTATGAAATCCGAGTCGCGCAGACCGTTGAGTGCCGATTACTTTTGCCGGAATTTATATACACAAACACACGCACGCACGCACGCACGCACGCGCGCACGCTCGCGCACGCACGTACACACACACATGCACGCACGCACGCGCGCACACTCACACACACACACACGCACACACACACACACACACATACACACACACACACACACGCAAACCGCACGCACGTAAGCGCGCGTGCCCAAACGCACGCAGAGAGAGAGAGAGAGAGAGAGAGAGAGAGAGAGAGAGAGAGAGAGAGAGAGAGAGAGAGAGAGAGAGAGAGCACAATTAGAACGAGAAGTTGACTTTTTCGTTATCCAAAATTCCGGCGAGCACACCTCGCCCTCCTCACGGGGCTGTCTGGCCTCAAGCTCACACAGACATCACAAATCATTGACACAATCACTCGACCGAACAAGGAGGAAGAAGAAGGGAACAATAAAAAGCATGGAATACGATCGACAATACCAGAGCACACACTCACTGGCGTGTGCATATGCTGAATGTGCCAATGGTGTGCATGTGCACGGTTGATTGAGTGGGTATGTGTGCGAAAGCTGGGGCGGAGAGGGAGGGGGGGGGGGGGAGAAGTGGGGTTGCAAATGTATATGTGGCGGGTGTGAATGTGTGTGTGTGTGTGTGTGTGTGTGTGTGTAAGAGAGAGAGAGAGAGAGAGAGAGAGAGTGTGTGTGTGTGTGTGCGCGCGGGCGTGCGGTTCTCTAGTTTTTGGATTGGATCGATCGATTGACTGGTCGACTGACTGACTGACTGACTGACTGACATACAGATTGATTGATTGATTGATTGGTTTCAGCGGAGCCTGGCTATCTGACGGTCAGCTCACAGCCGGAATTCCAGGACTGGGTGGTCAACCAGACCGTGACCCTCACCTGCACTGGACCTCTGGGAACCGTCACCTCTGACACACAGGTGAGAGACTGACCACAAGCTGCAGAGATTCTCTCCTCCACTGTGTTCGGTCTGCAGCTGCATGGCGTACAACACTCCCATGTTTTCCAGCCTGCGCCGTTTCTCTCCTTCTCCACCATTCGCCGCCATGTTGTTTTCGGTCGGCCTCTTTTCCTCCTTCCCTCTGGTGTCCAACCAAGGGCCACAGCACAGTCGTCGTTCCTCTCCTTCCTCATTATGTGCCCAATCCAGTTCCACCTCCGTCTCCTCACCTCCTCGCTGATCTTTCCTGCTTCTGCCATCTCAAGAACTGTCTTATTGGAGACATGTTGTTGCCATCGGATCTTGAAAAAATCCTCCTTAGACACTTGGTCTGGAAGGTGTCAAGCTTTTCTTCCTCTCCTTTTAGTCAGTTTCCAAGTCTCGCATCCGTAGAGTAGGACGGACAAGACAAGGCTCTTGAAAAGGGAAGCTTTAGTCTTTCTGCCTATGTCGCTGGCTTGCCAGATGTTTGATAGCCGCTTCATCTGTGCGCTGGCCAAGGCTACTCTCTTCTTGACATCAGCTGTGTGCCTCCACCGTCCTTTGTCACGTTTGCACCCAGATATGTGAAGCTCTCTACCTCCTCTACTTCACTTTCTCCAACTTTCAGCTTATCGTCACTCCTGCTGTTGGCTTTCATGGCTTTGCACTTCTTGGCATTCAGCTTCAGTCCAACTTTGGCTGCATTGTCTTCAAGTTTTGCTGTTTTGGTCTGAAGGTGGTTCATTGTTGAGGATAGGAGGGCGAGGTCATCCGCGAAGTCCAGGTCCTCCAACATGGTTGTGAAGTTCCATCGGATCCCGGTTCTCTCACCCTCTATGGTTTTCCGCATGACCCAGTCAATCACTAGCAGGAATAGGAATCCTGACATGCAGCAGCCCTGCTTCACCCGGTCATCACTGGGAACCAGTCGTCTGTGTTTCATTTTCATCAATTACGGAGCACTGGAAGTCCTCATAAAGGGTCTTGACCATCCGGATCAGTTTCTGTGGGACTCCATACTGACGCATGATGATCCAAAGGCTGTCACGGTGTATGGAGTCAAAGGCCTTTTCGAAGTCGACAAAATGGATGTACAGCGTAGCATTCCATTCGTTGACTTGTTCCAGAATATTCCTGAGGATGAATATCTGGTTGACAGTTCCTCTGCCTGTCCTGAAGCCGGCTTGTTCTTTCCTGAGTGAGGAATCCACTCCTGTCTGTATCCTGCTGATAAGGATCCTGCTGAGCACCTTGCTGGCCAGTGGCAGCAAGGTAACTCCCGCCAGTTGCCACACTCCTGAAGGTGACCTTTTTTTCGGAATTTTGCAAATTAGTCCTTTTGTCCACTGTGTAGGAACTGTCTCTTTCTCCCAAATGAGGTCAAAGGTCCGTTTGAGTTCTTGGCTGGTTTGCTCAATGTCTGCTTTGAGCATTTCTGCTGAAATTTGGTCTGCTCCAGGTGCTTTTCCGTCTCTGAGGGCCTTCAGTGCTGTTTTAATCTCCTGAATAGTTGGTGCTTCCACTGAGATGTCAAGCTTTTCTGTCTCTTCCTCTTCTTCTTCTGGTGGTTCCTCCGGTGCATTTCTGTTTAGCACTTCCTGGAAATGCTCTTTCCACCTCCCTAGCCTGGCGTCTTTGTTCTTCAACAGTTCTCCGTTCTTGTTCTTCACTGCTGCTGCTGCTTGGTGCTCTGTCCTGTCAGCTGCTTCACTATACTGTACAGTTCTTTCTGCCTTCCATTCTCCGCTGCATTCTGTGCTCGTTCTGCTTTCTCTGACATCCACCCCTTCTGTCCTCCCTCACACTCTTCTTCACCTCTTTGTCCTTCTCCTTGCATCCTCCCTCATTCTGTTTTTGATTCTCTCTGAGCGGGTACTGTCAATCCTCGTCTTTATCCTTTCCTTTCGTCAAAGAGTTTCCAGCTGTTGTCACTGATCCATGGCTTGCTTTTCCCTTTTCTGAAACCGAGCACCTCTTCCGCTGACTTGACATATGCATTCTTTTGCTGCTCCCACACCTCCTCTACGTCTTCGCTCTCGTTCCTGGTCTCTTCCAGCTTGCCTCTTACTGTCTCGCAGTACTTCTTCCTTGTCTCTTCATTGTTCAGACGTTCGACGTCTAGTCTTGGCTTGACCTTGTTGTTATTTCTGTGTGAGCTGAGACGCAGTTTGATGCGAGTCCTCACCAGAAAGTGGTCACTGTTGGCATCAGCTCCCCTCTGTACTCGACAGTCTAGTACAGACGATCTCCACTGTCCGCTGATCAAAAGATGGTCAGTTTGATTCCACACTCCTCCATCTGCTGATACCATGTTGCCTTGTGAATATCTTTATGGGGAAATAGTGTTCCTGCATTTCAAGCCCATTCAGCTGACAAAACTCGCGCAAAATCTCTCTCCATTGCCATTCTGTGTTCCAAGTCCATGTACGCCCACAGTCCTCTCATACCCTCTGTTATCATTTCCAACCTTTGCGTTAAGGTCCCCCATGATGATGATGATGTCATTCTTGTAGCAACCGTCAACTGCTTCCTGTAGTACTTGATAGAACTGTTCCTTCTCCTCGTCTTCTCTTTCATCGTGTGGGGCGCACACTTGAATAATAGTCACTCTCCTGTACCTTGAGTAGAATCTGGCTGTTATGATCCTCTTGTTGATGGGGGTCCATTCCATGAGCGACTTCACTGCTTCCTGGCTAATCATGATGGCAACGCCACCCTCGTGCAGTTCGTCATCTCCGCTGTAAATCAGTGTCTGTCCCGAAGCCATCCTCATCCTGCCTGCTCCTGTCCATCTGCACTCGCTAATTCCAAGGATGTCCAACTGGTACCCCTCCATCTCTCTCGCGATCTGTGCCGCAGCTCCTCCTCTGTACATTGTCCTCACATTCCAATGTCCGATGGTGAGGGGTTATTCTGCGGCTTGCTAAGGATCTCTCGGATGGTGAGCTTCCCGAAGGCTTTGACCCATCGTCGTCATGGTACCGGTGTCGGTGATCCCCGCTCCCCCCTGGTCTTGATGCACACTGACGTCCGTAGTTTCTGTAACTGATGGATTTTTTTCCAGGAGTAGGTAGTTAACCTCCTGCCCAACCCCCATGCTGGGAGGACCAGGGTTTTCTGTCGGGGTTTGCCTTCCCTTAGACTGCGTAGGTCCACGACTCCATTACGGAGTACTCTCCCATCCGCCACCCAGGAGGACGCGCCTCTACGCCTTGCAGTCCCAGCGCAAGGCTGAGTAGGGTCAACAATGCAAAATAAGACAACGCAGCAAAAGAAGCATGCAAAAAGTGACTAGAACTACAATACGATACGAAAAAAAAAAAAGTAAAATGGGAGAGAGAGAGAGAGAGAGAGAGAGAGAGAGAGGCGAGAGAGAGAAAGGAGACAGACAGACAGACAGACAGAGAGAAGAGACAGAGACAAGAACTGGTCAGCGGTGGAGGAGAGAGAGAGAGAGAGAGAGACAGACAGACAGACAGACAGACAGACAGACAGACAGACAGACAGAGACAAGAACTGGTCAGCGGTGGAGAGAGAGAGAGAGAGAGAGAGAGAGAGAGAGAGAGAGAGAGAATGATGGGGGAAAAAATGGACAGTGAGCAGTCGGAATCGGAAAGGACGAGGAAGAGGTGAGTGTATGGGGTGGGGGGGGGGGGAGGAGGGTGGTGATTTAGGGCATGGGACTTGGCAGGTATTCAAGAATCATTTAATTTCCGGAGGTGCATGACAAATCCTCACAGTATTTCATGTTGTCGTCACTGTTGCAATTTCCTTTTTTACTCCTACAAAATGAAGGGATGTGTGGAAAAACGTAGGGGGAAGGGATAGAAATATATGGAAGACAGGAAGGCAATCTGGAAGGATGCCACTTATTTGCGTACTTAAATGCCTGTCACCCCAGCCGTCCTTCGTTTAAAAAAAGAAAGAAAAAACCCACTGCTCGTCTGCTCCAACAGATTAACTGGCGCTGGGAATTCTGGGACAAAGGCGAAGCCGATTGGCTGCCTTACGACGGCTCTTCCTCTGACGTCACCGTCCACAAGACCAATGAGCTGCCGTGTTACACGAATGGCTCCAGCCAGCTGACTTGGCAGCTGCGCCTGGCTGATTCAAAGCGATCCTATCGATGCTACGTGGAACGAGACGGCGTCAAGTACTCCCGATTTGCTGGTCGCTTCGAATTTGGCAGAGTCATGTCCGTGTCAGGTACTTTTAAAAATTTATTTGCTTGTGTTTCTACATTTCGCAATTGGATTTTTTTTTTTTAAAGTCGCTGTGTTTCCTGGTAACCTTTTTTTCATTGTTATATATGTAACCCCTCCTTCCTCGTCCTTCCCCCTCTCCCCCACTTCTCTCCCCCGTCCCCCCCCCCCCCCCCACACACACCCACACACACACACACACAAACATGCAAATCTGTCCTTGAAGAGATAGAAAATTGAACGTGAATGAATTCCACACTTTGATTATTACGATTTCTTTGGGGGGGAATATATAAACGAACATTGTACGAAAGAAAATGGTTATCACGAGTCCTTTAAACCTCATTGGCTTCCATGCTGTATCTATTAAGAAGAAAATGACGATTATCAGAAAGAAAAAGGGTTTTCGCGAATCTTTGAAGCTAATGGGCCTCCATACTCTTCCTGGCACCAGATGGAACAGAGAATGACGTGTACGACGACGGGCTGCTGTTGGGAGCCAGCGTGGGCGTGGGCTGCACCGTCGTGCTCGTTCTGATCATCGTCCTGATCGTGGTCATGTGCCTGTGGAAGAAGCGAGTCATTTGCTCAGGTCAGTGGGTGGGAAGGTGTGTTGCTGGAGGGTACTGTCCACAGGAGGTGGTGGTGAACTGCATTTGACTCATTAAGCGAGGCCTTACAATAGAAATTCACAGAACAATCTAATTTTTCCCCTTTCTCTAAATACTTGACTCCTTAAGCAAGGCCTTGGCGTATTACTTTTTTGGTGTACAGCCTGTGTGTGTCAACTATCCGTCTTTGGTCCTTGACTTCTGTTGAAGCTAACAGGACAGCTATTAAAAGATATGCCAAACCCCAAACTTGCAAAACCTACGCCCACGTAAAATAATAGGCAATGACGACTTACGAATTCATATTGCAAAATATGTTCATGATTGCACGAATCTGAAAAAACAATAATACCTCCTCATATGGGCCCAAACGAATAATGGTCTGCCAATTAATGATGATTTCTCATAATACTATGTTGAGTCTATAGACCCTTAAGGATTCTCGTGACAATTAAGGTCTGGGTTGAGTCTGAGGCTGTCTCTGAGGCTGTAAGATGATTGGTGGGTTGATGAGCAGATGTGGAAAGGGTGATTGTTATTCGGGGGGGGGGGGGGGGGATAATATTCTGCTCGTGGTTAAACATAGTCTTTTACCTTTTCACACAAGAAAGTTTTGCCGAAGCGAGGCTTTCGGCCTCCATCCAGAGGCCTTCGTCAGCGCCGAATGTCTCGCTGGGTGAGTTTGGGTTCGGTGTCCGTGATCACGAGATGAACTCTAGTCACGCGACCGAACAAGGGAAGTATTCTGCTCGTTGTCAAATGGACGAGGGATAAAGGGGACGATGGTGAAGGGAGGGGGGTGGCCGAGAGGGGGAACGGAACACGCACACAGAGAGAGAGAGAGAGAGAGAGAGAGAGAGAGGAGGTCTTGATGGCTGACTGCATGGATAGATAGATGGATGGATGGACTGACGGGAGAATGGTTATAGGATGGGTGGATAAATGAACAGACAGTTCAAATGACGGGATGCCTGGGTGGATGAGTGGGTATTAAATGTCTTTGCACGTGTGTGTGTGTGTGTGTGTGTGTGTGTGTGTGTGTGTGTGTGTTGCAGATGTGGATACACAAGACAGAACAGAGACGTAAGTTTTCTATGCTTATTCTTCTCAATTTCTCACTTTTCTCTCCTTTTAATCCAAACTTTAAAGGGGGGGGGGGGGGGGATCACATTAGAAGAGCGAACCATAGGTTTCATACAAACAAACAGAATGCCCACCAATCGAAACGAAATTAAACCACCATAAAATGAAATGGAACGGAACTGTATGAAAGGAACAGACGGAACAGAGAACAGACACAACGCAAGAAGACCGACAACGCTGATGGAGTTAAAGGACGACCACGCCAACCCTAGGTCACGCCCAAGTTGCTTCCCTTTCTTTCACCATTCTTAAAATGGTCCCGGTCACTTGTTACCAGTCCCATAATCCGCCCGCGTCTCTAGGGGCGCTGCAGACCTGTGGCGTTCTCAACGAGAAGCCTCCACTTGACCCAGTCGTTGGCTAGCGCCTGGATTTGGCGAAGCTTTTGCCGGTCCATTCCATGACGCTGTCAGACCATCTCTCTTCTCTGGCGTCCCCTTCTCTTTACCTGTACCG
>JADBJO010003087.1:120000-122500 GCA_016801955.1 Conus betulinus
TGACACAGACCTTTCACATCAGTGCTCCTCAAAGGAGAGCTGCCACCTTAGCTTCCTCGGTGTTCGCTGCTATGTCATGTCGCAAGGGAACTGAGGAACCATGAACAGACGGTTTCAATATTGATACCTGAGACACAGCCATTAGTCGAATGCTTTATTATTATTATTTTTTTTTTTCCTTTTTCGTTTTTTCTTTTCCCCGTGAGGAACTGCCACCATATCTACACAGTGATATTAGTGAAGACGAAGGGGCAGGCAGTGAAACAACAGGTCTACATCGGCCTCGGACATGACTATGCCCTTCTAAAATGAAATGAACACACACACACACACACACACACACACACACACACACACACACACACACACACGCACGCACGCACACACACACACACACACACACACACACACACACACACACACACACACACACTCGCACACACACACACATTTCCAAATGGTGATTCTAATGCGTGTGATCCACTTTTACAGGAAACCTGTAACCCTGTGGGTTCATTTGCTCAATATCAGAGCTTCGCCTCGTTTAAGTCTCATGTTTCCACTGCTTGGTTGTGGGATTGATACATACACAGTCTTGGTAATGACCCCCCATCTTCACGTTCAGTCCGCTTCCAACACAAAATGATAAATCATCGGGTCATTTTCTGTAGAGAAGCAGCACCCACTCACTCACACACACGCACACGCACGCACGCACGCATGCACCGCGTGCGCGCGCACACACACACACACACAGCTTTTCATATCTGGAGATGTTGAACATAAATTCCGTAGTATTAAGAATCATTTCCGTTATCAATTCTTCTAGACCAAACACAAACAAGTTTCTCGAAAAACAAAAGCAAAGAAAAAAAAAAAAAAAAAGGGGGGGGGGGGGGGGGGGGGGGGGGGGGGGACAAACCAAACCAAACACAAAAACCCCGATCACTCGGCAAAGAATTTTTCATTCGGCAGTTTCTGAATATCTGGGGACCTCTTTCTACACAAGCGAGAGGCATCAACATTCTTGTGTTCAAAACACCAAAAGAACAACCTACACCTGCATAGGATAAAAAGCCAACAGCACCACATGTCAGTCCGCGACTTTCAGTCTGGAGTGTGTGCGTAGCCTTAGGTGACGCACTTCCTGGCCGAACTTCCGCAGGAAATGTAGACAGCAGTTCACTTAGTCTGTTAGAGAGAGAGAGAGAGAGAGAGAGAGAGAGAGAGAGTGTTTTCCCCCCAGAAAGGCGGTCTTGTCATCTATCATTCAGTATCTGTCTATAAACACCAGCGTAGGCCTATCTATTGATCATCTCTCTCTCTCTCTCTCTCACACACACACACACACACACACACACACACACACACACACACACACACACACACACACACACACACACACACACACGCAGTGGCAAACAAGGCTGCCCCAAAGGTAAAACTACCATAAACAGAGCTCTTTCTCTCCCCCACTCCTCCTCATCTAATATCCTGCCCCACCACACAACTTCATTTATAATAAAAAGCAACAACAACAATAACTTCGCTCGTGTATTTCTTCCCCTTGTCAGTGAAGAGTTCACCATTTTTTTACCACTGACAGGGAAGGATGATATATCTTTTCCTCTTGTCGATAAAGGGTCAATTATTTTCACTTTTGTCAGAGAAGAGTTAAGTATCTCTACCTAGGTGCAAAGTGAGGCACTGCAGGCGAACTCTAAACAGTTTGAAAAAATAATTTATAAGGCTATCCCCCCCACCCCCACCCCCACCCACCCACACAAAACGTAAAAACAACGAATCACAAGACAAAACGCTTATCTTGTGATTTTGTCTTGCGATTCGTTTGTCTACTACCCAATCATAAATTATTTTTCAAATTCATTTCTGCCTATGTCAGTGAATGATAAGCGTTTTATCCTTTGTCGCTGAGGAGTTGTTAAGCTCTTCCTGTGAAGGGTTGACTATTTCCACCTGTCAGCGAAGGATCCAGTGTTTCTCCCTAGGCCAGTGAATGGTAGTAGTAGTACGTGTTGTTTTTTTCTCCTCATCGAAAAAAGTCAAGGAGCAAGGAGCAGATCTGGAGCATGGGTCGATTTCTTCTAATACGCGCTGACATGCTTATTTTTGGATGTATGTTACTTGGTACTCTTGGGGGAAAATACTGGTTCTCAGTCGTAAGTGATCGGGTGTGTCCTGACGAAGGTCAAAAAGCAACAAATAACCGTGCGCTCTTTAGGTAGCATCTTTAAATGCTTCTTGTACGTATTTCGCTTTTTCCGGGGTACATTTGTTTAGCTAGGTGAGAGTGATTTGTGATGCGCCCCTGAGATTATTAAAGGCTACCAAGTAATGACTGTTAAGGTTAATGGTGCGTTGTTCTTTATTCTTTCCAAATAAAATTTGAACAATATACATCACACTAAGGTTTCTATGACGGCTGCCTTTAGTAAAGATTCTAATCACTCGCTCGTCCGTTCCGCTCATCAAGTCATCG
>JADBJO010003087.1:125000-132500 GCA_016801955.1 Conus betulinus
TGAGTTAATGTTCCAGCTTTCACAAAGCTCTTCACTAGATAAACCAACAAACTGTGATGGTATTATGTAAAAAGTATGTCATTAATTAAGATATTGAGATGAATGTTGTGATTTTTTTTTTAAGAAATTAAAATTTCCCCTCAAAAACTCAGTCAAAATATGCAGAAGGCATATAATTTTAAGGAAAAAAACTGGATCTCCCAGAGACTTAGGTCACAGAAGATGAAAGATGTGCCAGCCACTTTATCACTCTGAATGTTTGCACTAACACTTAAGTGTGTGCTACCACATGAATATGCTTGAAATTTGGTGGTCAGTAGCAAAAGTGATAACTCTAAGCCCACAGTAAATTACAGACATCCCCAGAAAGATGTTTTTTAGTTTTCAATCTGTTGAAGTGAAGAAACACTAGCACCCCTAACCAGAAACAGAAAAGGTGAGCATAACCTTAATATCAACCTATGTGCATCATTGCATGCAAAACATTGTTGCACTATGTCATGCCACCATATATGTGATTGGGTATCATGAACTATTTATGAGGAACACACTCCCATAAACTGCCAACGATGTGCAGCAACAAAATCTTGTCATAGACGGTGCTAAAAGTTTATCTAACATCAAAGGGTATCCTCTAAAAGAAATCACTTGTAATTTGAATAACGTAGGTGTCATAGAAATTTTTCGAGGTTTCTGTCATTTCACCATTTACTCTTCTGTATTCTAGACTTGTAACCTAAGGAATTTCAACCTTTCTTTGTAACATAAGTGACTCAGTTCTATAACTTTACCCAGTGAATTTTCTTTACTTTGTGAAAATAAATAGATTCGTAAAAGCTGTCAGTCACTCTGTGCTGGATACATATTTTTGTGAAAATGAACAGATTTGTGAAAGCTGTCATTTACTCAATCTTGGATACATATTTCTTTCTCTTCTCTCAAAAGAAAGTCAACTGTTCAGTTTTACCCAATCAGGATCAGAAAAAAAGATCAGTGTTGCGATATTGATGGGATGGAATTTTGAAAGGTAGGCTAGCTGTGCTATTAGCAGTTTCCCCAAGATCTGGGGGGAAATTAAAAGGAAGACTGAATGGTTTAGCTGGATATCAACTCAAGTAGAAGAATCATGATGTGCAACAAAAAGTATAATCTAGTTTACAAGTTCAGACATGAGACTGTTCATGTGTTAACCTGAATTCAGGCTTTTTAAAGGTCTTCCACATCATCCTTGAGATTTACACAAATCTGCAGAGAAAACTGGACTGTTTGGTAAGATTAAGACCATCAGGTTTCAGGTTTACAATCTGCTCCAAGATCTGATTCCAGGTCAGTTTGTCAAGGCTTCTGCCAGCACCTCCAGACACAACGAGAAATATCTTTGATGGTTAGGAAAAGAATTTGCAGAGAAGCTCTGACAAGACTTGAAGCGTCAGTGGCTTGAATGGAAACCGGAATAGCTTAGTGGTAGAGTGCCGGACTTGTAATCTTAGAGTTGAGGATTCAAATCTCAGCCGGGCCGTTTCCGTACAGGGGGATTTTTCCCTCGGAGTTAACATTGGTTCTGACTCCATTTCCCATACCTCCTTTGAATGAGGTGATAAATCTAGGTTCTGTGTGTGTGAACGCATGCACATCTTGCACACACGTAAAATCCCATCAGCAACTTTTGGAAGAGAAGGTCAGTTTGACGGTTGGTATGGGTGACATGTTACACATAGCATGCACCTTCCTGAAGTTGGAGTATGGCTGCCTTAATGGCAGGATAAAAAAAATGGTCATGCACAGCACAGAAAAAACTCCACTCCCTATACAGGGGGTGTCCGCAGGAGTTTCAGCCTGTGTACGCAGAAGAAGAAGAAGTGGCTTGAGCATACCGCCCAAACTCACTGTAGTTTGCACGTATCAGAAAAAGGCTTCAGCCTGGGGGGCTTCTCCTGTAACCTTTTAAAGCCATTGTCCTAAGAGCCTACCTAAAGATCCAATGCTGGCTTCAGGACCTTCTGAAAATTCTCAGGCTTTTTCTGTGTGCTCTGGTCTCATGTCTGAAATTACGCTGATAGGCTTCAGAGTCTTCTGCTTTGAGCAAGGCCCTTCTGTGTTTGAGAAAGAAACTTGTCTCACTTCACAGAGTTTCTTCTTCTTGAACATTGTTGTCTGGGGGTTAGCCACATAAGCAACACATACTTGGTAGGGATATTATTGAATGCTTACTTCTTAAAAATCAGTCTACTCATAAACAGTCATTTTGAAAAAGAATGAGAAAATTTTAGAGAAAACTATAACCAACTGCGCAGGCAAACTGAATTATTAGTGTTCAAACATGCAATCACTTGTAAGTCTGACATACATGCGTAATAAAAAATAAACAGGTGCACAGACAGAGACAGACAAAAAACACACTCACACGCATACACATACACATACACATGCACATACACACACATACACACACACACACGCACGCATGCATGCACGCACGCGCATGCGCGCACGCACACACACATGCATGCGCATACTCACATGCATGCACACACACGCATGCATGCGCATATGCATATATGTGCACACACGCACACATACACGCACATTCAGATATCAAAGTAGTTGTTTGAAGTCCTGCTGACAACATAGGTAATATCAGAGCTGGAAGTAAATCAAGTAAAGGATGTTTAAATGTTTCATATGTGCCACAAAAAATCTAAGTCGTATTGGCTATCTCAGTATTTCTAATACTTGTAAATATGTTCATGTTTCAGGACTGGACGTTCTTGGCACGTTTTTGCTTTCTGTCGAAACTTGGAACTCTAGAGTACAATTTTCTCTATCCAGTGGTAAGTTTGTGTGTTTGTATTTTCTGGGTAAGTGCATGTGTTTACTGATGTCATAAGTAAGTCAATATGTAGTTCATTTGTCTGCTTGTATAGTACAGATTGGAAAGAAAAATCTGGGCTAGTGTGTTCTGTGAACCTACATAACAGGAAGATCCTTTATATTTCAGTCCTGAAACAAGTCACTAGCATAACAGAGAGAACATTATTATCAGATCTCTGTAGACAGAAAGGAACTTATATAGTCATAATCTACAAGAGATTCTGGTTGCACTGGCATGGTATGTTTCTAAGATCGAGATCATCCACAGAACCAGCTGCCTAGGTGCAGTGGTTAGCACCACAGTCTCAAACCTAGGAAACCTTGGGCTTGAATCCTATCAGAGCTATGATGATGTAGAATTTTTAGGCGCTGAGTATGCTCCTGCTCTGAGCTGAATGGGTGAAGGGACAGATTTCATGGATATGTGTCTGAGAGACTTGGTCAAAATTCTCAATCAAAGGGCAGCATGGGTACCTTTAATGCTTTATGATGAGTGTTAGTATCAGTGTGTGTGACATACAGATAAGTGTGTATGCCCCCATCTATGTGTGATGTAGAATAACACTGTGTGATGGCTGATGGTATCAGTGCATGTGACATACAGATACATGTATGCCCCCATCTGTGTGTGATGTGGAAATAACACTGTGTGAGTGCTGGTTATCAGTGTATGTGACAACAGATACATGTATGCCCCCATCTGTGTGTGATGTAGAATAACACTGTGTGACTGATGGTATCAGTGTATGTGACATACAGATACATGTATACCCCCATCTATGTGTGATGTGGAATAACACTGTGTGACTGCTGGTTATCATTGTGTGTGACATACTGACTGACTGACTGAAACTAATTTATTGTCAGTATTACCCGGGGTTGTACTGACATTCATGAAAACATTATGAACAGAATTTCGACATTTTTCATGTAAAGAAAAGGAACAAAATTAACACACTGACAACTATAGGCATGTGTGCGTGCACACACACACACACGTGCATGCACGCACGCACGCATGCACGCATGCATGCATGCACACACACACACACACACACACACACACACACACACACACACACACACACACACACACACAAAACACACAAATTCACACATCTCCATATGATCATACCCACACTCTAACATACACACAAACATACACACACACGCATGCACACACCACACCACACCACACCATACCACCCTAAAAACACACACCCTCTCATACACTAGCACTCGTACACACATGCACTCACTCTCACAAACACATACACACACACACACACACACATACACACACACACACACACACACACACACACACACACGCGCACACACACACATGGCCAGCAAATCACTCTGTTCCGTCTACTTTTTTTGTGCAAGACATTGAAAGCCTGTTTACCTGCTTGGTCATTGAACACTGAACTGTCGATGTCAGTCTTTGAAGACGTCATCTCTAACGAATCAAACATTTTGAAGTTGTTCAAGGACTGATTAAGAGCCCAACTGGACATTTACTTTAACGTTTATGTTATTTTTCCCCATCTTGGTGCTAGTTGCTTATTTAGTGTTTTTCTTTTAAAAGTTTTGGATTCAAGTATGTGGTGTTTTTTAAAAATTATTTATTTAATCTAGGCCTATTTGCATTATACATAACTACGTACCCAAAATCATCACCAACTGTTCGCATACATACACCCCAAAACACCTCATGCACACTCACATAACACTAACATACTGTCTAAGATCCTGTTAGATGGATAGACGCAAAATTAAAGAACAAATGAACATGGAAAAAAGGACATAAAAAAAAGAGAAAAAGAATTCTCCCCATTAAATTCAGTCTTGTATCCCCTAGCGCCTTTGCCACTATCTCTCTGTCTGTATGTGACATACAGATACATGTATGCTTCCATCTGTGTATGATGTGGAATAACGCTGTATGATGACTGCTGGCACTGATCAGTGTATGTGGCATACACAGATACATGTATGCCCCAATCTGTGTGTGATGTGGAATAACACTGTGTGACTGCTGGTCTCAGTGTGCTTGACATACAGACACATGTATTCCCCCATCTGTGTATGATATAGAATAACACTGTTTGACTGATGGCATCAGTGTGTGTGACATACAGACACATGTATGCCCCGATCTGTGTGTGATGTGGAATAACACTGTATGATGACTGCTGGTATCAGTGTGTGTGTGACATATAGATATATGTATGCCCTCACAGATGTGTGATGTAGAATAACACTGTATAATGACTTTTGAAATCAGTGTGTGTGTGTGTGTGTGTGTGTGTGTGTGTGTGTGTGTGTGTGTGTGTGTGTGTGTGCGTGCGACATACAGATACATGTATGCCCATACCTACGTGTGATGTAGAATAACACTGTATGACTGATGGTATCAGTGTGTGTGACATACGGATACACATATGCCCCTGTCTGTTTATGATGTAGAATAACACTGTGTGATGACTGCTACTGTGCTAGTATCAGTGTGTGTGACATACAGATACATGTATGCTGTCATCTGTGTGTGATGCAAAATAACACTGTGTGATGACTGATGGCATCAGTGTATGTGACATACAGATACATGTTTGCCTCCATCTGTGTGGTATGTGGAATAACACTGTACGACTGCTGGTATCAGTGTGTGTGACATACAGGTACATGTATGCCTTCATCTGTGTGTGATGTGGATTGGAATAACACTGCGTGATGACTGATGGTATAAGTGTATGTGACATACAGATACATGTATGCCCCCTTCTGTGTGTGATGTGGAATAACACTGTACGACTGCTGGTATCAGTGTGTGTGACATACAGATACATGTATGCCCCCATCTGTGTGTGATGTGGAATAACACTATACGACTGCTGGTATCAGTGTGTGTGACATACAGATACATCTTTGCCCCCACCTGTGTGTGTTATGTGGACTGCTAGGGCTTAAAAAGAGCAGCCTGGACATAGCTGTGTATTGCATGGTAAGGATGACAGACACTAGGCATGATGTGACTGCAAGAACCCAAGAAGAAAGGAGGAAAATCATCCTGCAAAATTCTCTCAAAAGTGATAGATAAAGGAAAAGAACGCCTGCTTGCTGCATACATTGCAAAGGACTGGACTGACTTCTGGCCAGCCTCCCAGTGCAATCTGCTTGACGCACAACAGCAGGAAGTGGCTGCCCAGACTGATGATCAAGGAATCACTGTTGTGACCATGGGATGGGCCTCAGTCTTAGAATAAGGAGCAGAAACAGAATTACTGGGCAACCAAACGAAGGAACAGACAAATCACACAACAAACGCAATGCATTTTGGCCTATCGGTTTTTCTACAGACATGACAACTAACATTCAAAACAATGAAAACAAGGATGAACAGAATAAGGTGAAGGAGGAGGAGAAGGGAGAGAGGACAATTTGAAAGCATTGACCTCTAAGCAGAAAGACCTTGGTTTACATGTCAGGGTTTCACATGATGTTCAGATTGGAGCACATATCAGATATCACATACTGAAATTTTAAATCATGTAATGTACATCCTAAAAAAAAAAAGTGTGACGGAATATAGAAAAGGAATCAAAGATTTGTTTTGACCTTTAAGGAGTTCACAAAAATAGGTTAATTCAAACCATTATTACAGGGATCATGAAGGATATGTTCTGTGTTAGGGATGTAATGTATTTTTGTTAAAACTTTTACTCAAATCAGCTGCCGTGGCAAAGTGGTTAGCGTCGCGGACTCCCGGCTGGGAGGTCATGGGTTCGAATCCCATCAGAGTCATGTGTGTTTTTCTGCCCCGACCGGCTCCTACCCAGAGTTGAGTTTGCTGCGGACTCAGTTGGGAAGACTGGGACCACACAGTCAAGCTTCATCCACTTAATGGATGCGTTTCTGAGAGTGTTGCTCAAATTTCCTGACCAACACTGCAGGTGCCTGTATCCCTCGGGCCTGGTTGACGCCGGGATATATTATGAAAGGAAGCGTAGAGTACAGCCCTGTCACATAGTCTCAGACCGAAATTGAAATCCGTATCATCATCTTATTATCCTCATTCTCATCCATCAGCATTAAAAAAAAATGTCTCAAGTTCTGTGGCCCTTCATGCCCTGTTCTCATGGTGACCTCAGTTTCGATGTCTCTCCACGTCTGTGGCCTTGGTTTGGTTCCGTTGGGGTCACCGGTATCGGCGAGTCCATGGGGGTTGTCGTTGGACGGACGTGGTGGCGCCCTCCGGAGGGAGAGCTCACTCACGCCGGCTCCGTGACTAAGCAATTATTGTCATCAGTAGGGGGCTTAGTAGTAGGTGTGTCCTGTGTTTGTTAGATCAGAACAGGCGCCACTGAACACCACCGAAGTGACTCGGCAGCAGTGCAGTGTCTCCTCCGGTGGGCTGCCTCTTGACGAATTGACATTGGCTATCTCCTGTGGATTTCTGGTGTCGAGGCTATGGAGGGGCGGCTGGGGGCTGTGGACAGGGTGGCGGAATGAGCGGCGTGGGTACACTGCCTCTGAGGTGGTGCAGAGGTTGGGACAGCAAAAAAAAAAAAAAAAAACTTTTACTCATATAATCACTTTGATAGTATGGTTACATAATGATCACCC
>JADBJO010003087.1:142500-230682 GCA_016801955.1 Conus betulinus
ACACATGACCAATGGAGAAGAAGGGGATCTGTGCATTACGAGTACTCTGCTGATGAGTTTTGTGAGCTGCTTTTTGTCACCGCTTTTCTTTTCTTTCTTTCTTTGTTTTCTTGGGTTTTTTTTTCAGTCTGATCTCCCATCTGTTTTGTTTGTTTGTTTCCTTTTTTCTTGTCTGATCTCCCTTTTCTTATATTTGTTTTTGTGTGTGTGTGTGTGTGTGTTTTTGTTGTTGTTTGTTTGTTTGTTTGTTTGTTTTTGCTGTCTGATATTCCTTGACCTATTGCACTTGCACCGTTGCCCAATCCACACGTATTGTTGATGGTATTTAATGAAGACATTTTTCTTTGATGATGTTGTTGTTTAAAGTGCAGAATGCGCTCTTTCAGCTGCTTTCAGACTTATTCTTCAGATCTTTATCTCATTGTTGTTGCTTTCCTCTTATGGAGTGAGCTTCAGCATGCTGTATTCCTTACTAAAGTCTTGTATTCCTGTCAAACTGCTCTGTGAAGGCAAATCTTCTGAAAGATGTTTCCATGTTTGATCCCACCACCACCCCCGCCCCTTGCTACCCACTACTGTTAGTATCCTTTGCCACCCTTCTTCACTTTGCTATGTGTGTCTTAGGGAGAAGTGTGGGGGGAGAGGGGGGATGAATTTGAAGTCAGCGTGAATGATAGTGGTTCTATAGAGTTGTGTGTGTGTGGGCAACGTTCATGTTCATGCTGTCTTTGTGAAGTGCTGAGAAAAGCGCTTGATTGGCTGGTCAGTGCAATGTAGATCTTTGTCATTATCATTATCTTCGCCCTCCCCCCCCCTTTCCCCCCCACCCCATCTCCCCACATCCCCTACCTCCTCAGTTCCCAGCGCCTTCCCATGCAAACACACACACAGCCACATCCAGCATTGTTCTGTGACAGTCCCACGGCAGGCAGTCTTTGGGGAGGATTCTGGGAGTTAGTCAAGGGTGCTGCCATCAGTGACAACCTCCCACAAAATGATAGATCAGTTGGGCCATGCAAAGATGTGAAGGGATGGGGGGGAGGGAGGGAGGGAGATGAAGGCCATTTGGGGATGAAATGAGTATTCTGCACCAGCATGTAGCGAAATCACTGACAATCGTTGTTTTTCATGGTTTTTGCTTACTTAAATCAAGCTAGAAAGGTGAGAAACTGAGAAGTTTTCACACAGTATTATGTGACACTTCCGCAACTTCGAAGTCTTTTTGTTCCATATACTTTGAACTGTACTATTTGGACATTTTAGAGCATCACAGGTTTTTTTTTTTTTCAGTTAACATACAGAGAACGTCACTGTACAGTTAGAAAGGTCTTTTTCACCTCTTTCTGTTTTTATTATTATTGTTGAGAGTACTTACACAGCGCCTTTCCTTGGTTAGCGACCATGCTCTAAGCCCTTTACAGCCCATGTTGTCATCAACACAGTGGCTACCTACCTGGGCAGAGCCAGCTGAAGAGCTGCCTGCTGGTAATACATTTAATTGTTTCCTGTGTCATTTAGTCAAATATCAATCACCCCAGTTTTTCACTGATTCTGTTCTTTTCTTTCTTTCTTTCTGTGTACGCAGGCTGATACTTCTGCGGACACTGCCTGTATAGACAGGCAGTGGACTTTTGTGTGTATGACCATTTTTCATCCTGCTATTAAGGCAGCCATGCTCTATCTCTGAAGAAGGTGCATGCTATATGTAACGTGTCATCCATACCAACGGTCAAACTGGCTTTCTCTTCTGAAAGTTGGTGATTGGATTTTACGTGTGTGCAAGGAATTGTGCCTGTGTTCACACATGCAGCCTCAGTTTATAGTCTCGTTTGAAGGACTGTATGGGGAATGGAGTCCAAAGCAATGTTAACTCCAAGGGAAAAATCTCCCTGTACTGAAATTCGAACTTGCAACCCCAGGATCAAGAGTCCGGCGCTCTGCCAACTGAGCTGTTCCGGCCCCACTCATTCTATTGATTTTCTGGATGCACACTCTGTGTTTACTTGTCATCTATACCAATGGCAAAACCAGTCCTCTTTTCCAAAAGTTGGCAATGGGATTTTACATGTGTACAGGATGCTCAGTTTATAGTCTCATTCGGAGGACTTTTGGGGAAATAAAGTGAGAACTAATCATAACTGCGAGGGAAGAGTCCCTCTACACCAGAATGGCCTAGCAGAGATTCAAACCTGTAACCCAGGATCACCAGGTTGACAAGTCGGACATTCTACTGCTGGACTCTTTTGGCCCTGATTGATATGTGCACATCAGCTCCTTAAAAATGCAGTTTATCGTTTTGTGGGCGGTGCTGAAGTTTGTCTTTTACCCTGTGCACAGGCTTGGAACTGCAGAGCAGGGCATTGGTTTTCCTACTGTGTGTGCATGTCTGTTCAGCTGTCTTGTCTCAGGGAGAATCATGAGAACAGACATTCATCTAGATGAGTGTTGATGGGGTCAGGTCTGAAAGTGGTTGCTTGTTGACATGTCCTGTTACCAGGTTCATCACTTGCTGCAGGAGAGAAATGCCTCTGTAGAGTCTTATTTGTGCAGCATCTTCTCCCTCCTCCCCTCCCCCTCCCCGCAAACTTTCCAGTACCTCACCCCCCCCCCCCCCCCCCCCCCCCCCAAAACCCCCCCCCCCCCCCCCCCCCCCCCCCCCCCCCCACCTGCTCTTCCTCTCTCTTCCTCCGTTTCCTGCATACATACATTTCACTGTTTCTCTCTGCCTGTCAGCACATTGTTGAAATGTGTGTGTGTGTGTGTCTGTGTCTGTGTGTGTGTGTGTGTCGGTGTGTGTGTGTGAAATTTTTTTAAAGGTATTGTATGATTATGTTCTGCATTTGAGATTCATTAACTTATCATTCAGCCACTACTATTTCAGTGTGTGTGTGTGTGTGTGTGTGTGTGTGTGTGTGTGTGTGTGTGTGTGTGTGTGTGTGTGTGTGTGTGTGTGTGTGTGTGTGTGTGTGTGTGTTTGTGTGTGTGTTTCTGTGTGTGTTTCTGTGTGAATATACATGCATGCGCATGTGTTTATGTGTATTTGTGTGTGTTTCTGTGTGCATGTGCATGCGTGTGCACATGTGTGTGTGTGCACGCGCATGTGTGTGTGTGTGGTTTGCACAGGTGTGTGTGTGCAATACATTACAATGGCGGTCATGCTGATGACAGTAAATGTTTTTTTTTTTTTTTTTTCTCTCTGACAGACATTTTGGCAGAGAACATATCATACGTGTTGGCCTACCTCTTCATGGTCGTCGTGTCTGCCTTTTGTGCCCGTATGTACAACTGTTGTCTTCTTTATTTGTTTATCATTATTCCTGGGGAGGGAAGGGAAGGGGATGGTGGAAGTTTCTGTCATATTTAGTTGACTGCTCTGTGTCCACCCTCCCCCCACTCCCCAGTAAGTGTTTCATGCTTAACCATAAGTATAGGCTGATTCAGGCGTCGTAGAATAAAGATGGCCAACATGGAGTACAGGAAGGTCAGGAATGGCTTCTGGATGTATGAGTTATTGGAGAATTGACCAGAAACCTCAAATCAAGACATAAAGCATCACAGGTATGAAAGAGAGAGCACACCAAACAAAAAAAACTTGGGACAATTGCAGATAGGTCATAGGAGACGACGCTGTTCCTAATGCTGTTCTTAAGTGAACAAACTTTTAGATTGTGAACCTCCTTGATCTTGTTTCACAGCCTCAACAGTCCCTATCTTTGCTCTCACTGGCACAGTCTTATAGCTCATGATCCAAGAATGAATTAGGCACAGCTGAGCAATCCCAGGTTCATGGAGGAAAGAAGATTGCTCAGCATACTCTGGGAACTAACCAGGATCATGCAAAGGGAAGTAACCATTCAAAAGCTCTTCTGTAAAGGAAAACAGTTTGCCACTGGTTGACAGGCTCCCCTGTGATGGAATTCAGTTTGTGGTGGTTGATTCAACTGCATATTTTTTACTTGTAAGTAAACATCATAGTCAGCACGGTGGTAATGTTTTGGTTGATGATGCCCTGGAAGTGAACATCTTGGAGAAAAAGCTAGCAGAAATAGATGCCACAGCGTATGCGAAACAGTTCGAAATTCAGTAGCCCTAACAATCTTTCACAGTCGATCACCAGCAAGCTGTATTTTTAAGAGTATGGGGATGTGTTCTCTCTCCCTTGTGTAAAGATTGTTTACTTCATTCAGACAGGTATGTTTAGATTGTCGCAACACAGTCATCTGTGGGATGGCAGTGATCCAACTATGAAGACCTGTTCCCTTAATTCTGTTTTGTGAACCATTTGTTCAATTAAGACCTGCTGTTACCTTACTTAGTTGAGAGCATTATCTGTTTACCCAAATGTGAGATAATCCTTGGAACACAAGATAAGGACAGTGGGGTTTGCTTTAGTCATCGACTGGATCTCTCTTTTATGCTGTTTGTATAATACCCGCCTGTGGATTTCTTAAACAGAGAGATGTGTGTCTGCTGTGTGTGTGTGTGCTGTGTTGTGTGTGTGTGTGAGAGAGAGAGTGTGTGTGTGTGTGTGTGTGAATGTGTGTGTGTGTGTGTGTGTGTGTGTGTGTGTGTGTGTGTGTGTGTGTTTTAATAGTATGTCTGTGTGTGTGCATATGTGCATGAATGTGTGTGTGTGTGTGTGTGTGTGTGTGTTGTGTGTGGGGGGGGGGGGGGGGGGGACATTCAAGGTGTACATAATCATTTTGTACACAGGGGAAATGTCACAAGCTAGGTTATCAAAGATGAAAGTAACTCTTACACATGGGGGAAAACGTAAAAAAAAAAAACTGAATTGGAGACTGGTTTGTAAAAACTTTATCCCTCGTTGCCATCACTGTATCTTTCATACCTCTATCCTGATACGTGCTTAGCTACATAATTCAGTGAGTTCTGTCAAATTTCCACCACAATTGACCACTAGATGTGAATCATACCTGATACGATGGGTCAGACATCAACTAAGCACCACCCGAGACATGCTACCATGAATATTGCAGAAAAGTGTTGTGAAAGGGAGGAGGCTTCGTGTTCGCCCACCAGACCTTGTTTCATCCCTTTGTGTTCCAGACACTCTGAAGGGGAGGCAACTGTTCCACTCCACCTACAAGATGTACATGGTGGCCCTGTTCCTGTGGTTCTTCGGTCTTCTGCTGATGTGTATCGCTTGGGGCAAAGTACGGCGGGTCGGGCTGGCAGGAGAAACCTACTGAAGTCGCAGGTGTGTGTGTGTGTGGGTGTGGGTGTGGGTGTGCGTGTGTGTGTGTGTTCATGTCTGAGTGTGTAAGGGCAGATTAGCAGACAGGATTAAAACAGATCTGGAAAATGCTTTCTGTGTCAGCTAGGGTATTGTTATGTTTTCAGGCCACACCTTCACCCAACCACCCTCCTCCCCACCCACCCACCCCCACATTGACCACTACCATCAGTGTTCATTTTTTCTGTTTTGTACAGGTGGCAAAGAGATTAAATAAAACAATGATTTAACTGCTTTGTTTATTTCCTTTTTTTCCCTATCTCATCTTCGGTGAGCCTCATAGATATTTGACTCCTGTGGTAGTCCAAGTGCCAGCGGTCTGCAGGGAATTATCAATATCAGGTGGTCACTGGAGGTGTTCAGTGACGCCAGATCTGATCCAGCCTACACAGGGCACCAGCAGCGACCCTTCTGCTGACAACAGCGATGGGACCGCCCCCACCACATCGATCCAACAATGGGGCCCATGACTTTGCCAGTACTGAAGACTTTCACATCAGTTTGCCATAGATCTGGACGTGAAGGGCAATCAAAAAGGAGGTCACCACCTTGAAAACAACCTTATGCTTTCATACTTTTCTTTCTCTGTCTGATCTTAGGCCTGTCTCCCTCTCTGTTGTCTGTTCTCTTTGTTGTTTCATGGCTCTTTGATGGTGGTGGTGGTGGTGGTGGTGTTTTTTTTTTTTTTGTGTGATTCTTTTTTTTTTTTGGGGGGGGGGGGGGGGGGTTGGGGGGAGAGAAATAGTTGTATCTAATTTGAGAATTGCTGGTAGAATACGCAGGAGTGTAAAGTATGACTTTTGAGTAATTCCATAAATTTGATCCGTGAAGATTGTGACCCCTCTCTTGAAGTTTATGTGGTTTCTTTTTTTTGATGAGCAAGTTATGGGACACCGAAGAATTACTATTACTTTTTTTTTTTTTTGTAATGAAGATCAGTGAAGATAAGCATGGTGATGATGGTGCTGAAGAGTGTGAGTTTGGTGTCTGAGACGAGAGGACAGGGCGGTACTTTGCCCCACTGAGGACTGTTGAAGCAGCAGAGCAGTGCCTGCTCTGGTGGGTGGCCTCACAGCGACTTGACACTGACCACCTCCCGTGGCAACGTTTAGAAAAAGCGGGGGTTATTTGCCGCCAAGGACGCAGACAAACAGAGTACAGTGTTTTGACCTGTGCTGTGTTTGTCTGTGTCCTTGGCGTAACTAATCCCCTCTTTTTCTAAATTTTGCTTCATTTTCCGTCCTTAATCACTCCGTTTTGAAACTTACCTCCTGTGGATCGCCAGTGCTGGGGCTGCGGCAGGACAAGCCAGGATGTGGTTGTGGACATAGAACTTGAACAAACAGCATAGGGGGTAATGCCACTGTGGTGATACAGAAGTTGAGACAGGAGCAAAAGAGAGAGAGAGAGTGAAACAAAGAGATAGAGAGAGAGAGAGAGAGAGAGAGAGAGAGAGAAAGGGAAATGAATACATGTAATAACAATTGCTATGTGCATCTGTTTCTTTTTTTTTTTTTTTCTTCAGGTCGTCTGTTTCAAGCGGCCTCCAGTGTGGTCTTTGTGCTGATGTTGATCCTGATGGCCAAAGGGTTCACCATCACAAGGGGCCGACTGCCGAAGATCTCTGTCATCCGCATCATCATCTTCTTCCTGCTTTTCATCCTTGTCTACATCACCCTCTTCATCTGGGAGGGCTTGGTGAGGAAGGGGAGTAGGAAGGGAGAGAAGAGGAGGATCGGGGCTTTGAGGTCTTTTTGTGTGTGTGTGTGTGTGTGTGTGTGTGTGTGTGTGTGCGCGCGCGCAAGAGGGAAGGGGCTTTGAGGTCTTTGTGTGTGTGTGTGTGTATGTGTGTGTGTGTGTGTGTGTGTGTGTGTGTTGTGTGTGTGTGTGTGTGTGTGTGTGTGTGTGTGTGTGTGTGTTTTGTGTGTTCAAGGCATGTTTTTGTGGTATGCTGCAGCAAACTTAAAACAGATCATAATCATCTTGAATGATTTGTTTTGCTATTCTGTATTTGGGGAATGTGGGGCTGGTGTGTATAATTGTTGAGTTTAATTCTTATTCATTTCGTTTGATTTCTTTTTAATCTAATTTTTTAGATTAAGAATCTTGATTTTTGTTTTCATGCATGTAATGTATCTGTATTTAGCCAACCTTACTACTTTAACTGGCAATTTGCTGCTAGAATACCAGAGAACATCTTGTTGAACTGCCAGTCCCAGGGGCCAGTTCAATTTTGCCAGGAACCACAGCTAAAATGGAACCTAGACTGCGCCAGGTTAGAAGAAAAAAAAAGAAGCAAAAAACTGACTTTTTTTTTTTAAAATAGCGTGTACATAATAGTTAAATTGAGGTTTAAATCTACTGAATTGTGAGTCATGGCAGTTTTTTTTTCTTTTTAATTAGTACTTTACATTGCATCTTGGTTCACACAGTGGTTCAAAAATAGACGCTGTTCATTCTTAAAAATGACAGCCCTGCAATCAGGGGAGAGTAAGTCTCTTCACGGTCATAGAGATCTGAGCCTGCAACAGTAGGAGAAAAAAATGACAAAATCAATATTTCTTCTTTGAGAAACTAGCGAAAAAAAGGCTCTTACAGTGAGGAAGATATGTAAGGTATGTCTCCCTCTTTTCTTTCAGGGATGTGCGTAGAATGCAGGCCTATCCTGGAGCCCCTTTTTCAGGGGTCTGTGTTGTCACTGGTTTCTGTTTCTCTGGCACCGGCTCAGACAGTGGTCGCTGAGTGACAGAGCAAGATAATCGGTGTTGGGACCGGTTTGCAAAATTCTTGGCGCGATCATGTATTACTGATATTGCCTCTTCTATTATTGGTCTTGCTGCTGCTGCCACTGCTGTACCTTTGCCAGTGCTCTTGCTACTAGTGCTATCACTACTGTTGCTGCTGCTACCATTGTCACTGTTTTGGTACTGCTCCTTCTACTGCTGCTGTCACCTCTACTCTCTAGTGGCATTCTCCTTCTGCTCCTGTTGTTACTGTTGTTTCTGTTGTTACTGTTACTGATGTTGCTGCTGTAGCTGCTCCTGCTACTAGTAGTACTACTGCTGCTGCTGTTTCTGTTATGGTTTCTGTATATGCTGCTCCGACTATTACAATTGCTGCTGCTACTGCTACTACTACATCTGCTGCTGCCATTATTGTTGTTGCTGCTGCTAATACTGATGTCTTTGCAGCTAACAAGGCAGTCACTATGACTACAGCAATGATGATGACGATTACTGCTACTGCTACTACTACTACTTCTGGCTGGGCTGTGTAAATATTTCCCAAGTGACCATTCTGAAGAGTCACATGTGCATGATCACTCTAATGTTTTCAGTTCTTTGACGAGGGCCTGGTGCTGTACTTTTACGAGAGCCCCCCAGGGTACGGCCTGGTGACGATGCGTCTGATTGGCTGGTTGTGGTTCCTGTACGCCATCTTCTTCACCCTCAAGCATCACCCCAAGAAGGGCAACTTCTATTTCCCCTTCTTCATTTTCTACACTGTCTGGTAATACAACCAACACTTATACCGCCACTGTACAAACAAACACAGACAGGGGTTATAGTTTGCGTGTGATGTGTGTGAAATTGCCAAGGAATGGCATTGAGGTGCAGCAGAATCAGAAACATGACATGATACAGGCCTTAGGAGTGATAAAATGCCTCGCAACTGCATGTAAAGTAATATTAGCAATTATAACGATAATAATGTTACTGATTCTGTTTTGACAGATTACAGTCTGACTATGTGATGGAACACTTGATCTGACTTTGACACTAAGCTGTGAATTTGGCCAGTCAAGGACTGAATATGCTGTGTATTGCCCATGTCAGACCGGTCCTTGCAGAAATACCAAAATGACTCAGCCTCAGTGCAGTGTCTCTGCTGGTGAGTGGCCACGTGGCGGCCAGTTTTGGATCAGTCACGGAGGGCTCTATCCTTCGAGAAGGCTACGAGCAAGCGTGGATGTGGTTGTAGGTGAGGGAGCCAGAGTGAATTACATTAGAAAAATGCTATGGAGAGGGCTGGGATGATAGAACAAGAACAAAGGATGACCTGTGTGTCAAATGTTTTGATGTGGCAGTGAAGATCAGAAAGAATGTTAGCATCAGTTTAAGGGCAGTAGTATTCTGATCCTTATTGCGATGCATTTTGTGTTTATTCTTTAACCCCTTGACTGCCACTATTTTGTATCAGTTTTGTGTTTCTGTGTGCCGGAGCAAAATCTGACTTTTTGCGGATAGGTTCACTAATTTGATCAGTGTTCATTTATTTGTACAGATATCTCTTAGATTTTTGGCATGTTTTTTTCTTATACCCAGGGCTATAATATCTGCAAATAATATTTGATTTTGTTTTTTATGAGTATAATAAATAATCTTATAATTCAACTTTTTAAAAAAAAATCATATTTTGCAAGCATACAAAACCCCACAGCAGCAAAAAAAAAAACATACAAACCCAGTAAAAAGTGGTTTTAGTGTTTACTGAACACCTGTGTAAATATTTGGTAGTGAATTTACAACCCACAATTGTTGATTTATATGATAAATGTATGCATTTCTGGGGTACAGTACAATCCAGGTATCAAGGGACACAATTTTGTTTTATTAGGTAGGCTCACTGATATGCCCACTGCTCTTTCAATTCTTGACATATATCTTAGATACTTGGGAATTTTTCTTGTTATATCCTTGCTACAGCCAGACATCACAATAGTTTGATTTTGTTTGTAATGAGTAGACCAAAAATATACATAATGATGAATGTTTTGTTTGAAAAACAGACACTTTCAGAACATAAACAAAAACTATAGCACTAAAAATCACAATGAAATACCACAAAAACTGGTGTTAGTATCCTTTGAACTTCAGGACCAACATCTATATTCACAATAAAGCTTGACAATACATAAATTGTTTAGCAACCCATATCATAGGGGGCACTCCAGCCCAGGTAACGTGGGAAAGAAGATGGGAACTGCACATTATCCACAGCATCAGTCTGCACATCTTGCAAGCCTCTTGGGAATTTGTCTTGTTTAGCAGAGATGAACTAACAATAACAACACTAAGTGTAACTTCCAATTATTGTCAGTTTTCTTTCACACATGTGGTTGGTTCACTCATGAACTAAGTGCAATTGATAAAAAGTCATCACCACAGAAGGTAATAAGTAAAACATTGCAAAACCAAACACACACCAAAAAAAAAAAAAAAAAAAAAAAAAAAAAAAAAAAAAAAAAAAAAAAGAGACTGCTAAAGATAGGACTGAGCTACAAAAGGCCACACCACAGATGATGAAAGCACACTAACAACTGAAAAATAAACCGGTGTCGCAGAGAATACACCACACCACAGAACCTATGGACAGAAGGATCAGGATCCCACACTACTGTCAATAAATGCCACTTATAGTTGACTGACATACATTTGGGTACACACACACACACACACACACACACACACACACACACACACACACACACACACACACATACACACACACACACTGTGCACAAGCACCATATTCACAAAGCAAACACACACACACACACACACACACACACACACACACACACACACACACACACACACACACACAGCACCACCACATGCAAAAGCACCACCCACACACCACACACATGCACAAACACTACACAAACACCACACACACACACACACACACACACACACACACACACAATGTATACCCACACCATGCACAAGCACTGCTCTCTCTCTCTCTCTCTCTCTCTCTCTCTCTCTCTCTCTCTCTCTCTCTCTCTCACACACACACACACACACACACATATACTGTGCACAAGCACCATATTCAAAACACACACACACACACACACACACACACACACACACACACACACACACACACACACACAACTCCATTGAAATTATCAATGTTCACCTTGATACCTGGATCACCCGTGAAAAAAAGGTCGAGATTTGGGCAATCAGCACTGGCCTCTGTCCATTCTGAAACAAGTTTAGACTGACGAGTGCCACACCCTCTTCCTCTGCCACACCCCCTCACACTGGACCCTCGCCGTTGTCCTGAACCCCCTCCCCTTCCTCGACTCTCCTCCTGACCTCTCACGAAAGGAGGGGTAAGGCAGTCGACGTAGACGGAATCGGCTCGTTTCTCTCCGATTCGGGCCCACTTGCGCCGGTACGCTCGGTTTGAAGTCGAGGATCAGCTTCGTCATCAATACCAATCTCCGATAGCAAAGGGTGGTGTTGATTGTGATCGCTTTATTCCTCCTCCGAATCGCTTCGTTCCACTTCTCTGAAGTCTTCGTCATCGTTTTCACGGTCTCGGATAACTTCTTGAAGCACTTCAAGAGCCATTAGATCGTTTGAAAACGGCACGCGCCTGATCGAACTGCCTGCTCGACTTGTCATCTTGAACCGAAAATGACTCAGCCGAACTTTGCCGAAGTTATCGTCCGAGCGGACGCGAGCCGGTCAGTCAGCGACCCGCGAAGGGAAGAAACCGTCCTTTAGGGTCCCTACTACGTTTTTTAAACCATTTTTTTTCTCCTTGCCTCCCTTTTTTAAATTGCCGAATTTTGATGATGAAATTACCTCGAACGCCGTTCGTGCAAGGGCACACAGCTTTCCCGAAACCACCACGAACGCCGTTCGTGCCAGGGCAGTCAACGGGTTAAGGTATATCAATTCTGAGAATTTTACAACAACAAAAAAGATGTCAACATTCCAACAGATTGTGTGTGTGTGTGTGTGTGTGTGTGTGTGTGTGTGTGTGTGTGTACATGCGCACGTATGCGTGTCTGTGTATGTGTCAGGTTTTGGGCAGGACCAGTGGTGGTGCTGATCGCCATGTTTGCCATGGCAAAATGGAGCCGGGAGAAGACGGTGTTTGGAGTGGAGCAGTTTGTGGGACTGTGTGGCCATCTCTTCTTCCTGGTCAGTCTTCCTCATATTTTGCTGTTTTTTTTTTAAATCACTCTTTTTGCACAAACTTTCCTTTTTTTTTTTGATCTTATTATATGTCTTTTTGAAAACTGTACACAGTAGCATGTGATTCCCAAAAAGAGTTTAACTGGATTTGAATTCAAAGGGGAAAGAGACACAGAGACTTGCCTTGACTGGCTGCAGCAACACTCCTGTGGCAGGTTGTTCTGCACTGACTTCTTCAGCTGGGTCTGTATCATTCCAACTGTCATCACTTTGGAATCCAGCACCAGTACCAAGTCTGTCAGGGTCCCCCCCCTGTCTTCCTGTTTACCTACGGGTTCCATTCAACTGCCTGTCTTGCACACTGGTCAAAAGCTTTCGCAGAGTGTGACCAGTCCAGCCCCAGTTCCTATTCTTTATTATTACTAAGAGTATTGATATAGCATTTATCCTCAGCTAGACACCAAGCTCTAAGCACTGCAGAATCTACACTAGTTTGCACAACTGGTTGCCTGCCTGGATAGAGCCAACTGAAGAGCTGTCTGCCAGCATTTCATTCAGTTGTTTCCGGTGTTATACATCCAGTGTCATTCACTCAGTTTGATTCCTTCATTCTTTCAGGCTTTTTTTTTTTTTTTGGTTGGTTGTTTTCCTTTGGTGTCCCATCTTCTGTGCCACCCCAGTTGCTGTGCACCCACACCGCTCATTCCAACACTCCATCCACTGCCACAGCCCGATCAGTCCTGCCACAGCCCTGGCTCTGGCAATCTACAGGGAGCAGTCAGTATCAAGTCATTAAGAGGCAACCCACCGGAGGAGACACTATGCTGCTGCCGAGTCACTTCGGTAGTGTTCAGTGGCACCTGTTCTGATCCAACGTATGCAGGACACCACCAACTAAGCCTCTACTAACGTCAATAGTTGCTTAGTTGCGGAGCCAGCATGGGTGAGCTCTCCCTCCGGAGGGCGCCACCAGGTCCGTCCAACAACAGGCTCCATGGACTCGCCAATACTGGTGACCCTGACGGAATCAAATCAAGGCCACAAACGTGGAGAGAGGACATCAAAACTGAGTTCAACATGAGAGCAGGACATGAAGGGCGACAGAATTTGAGACTTTTTTATGCTGATCAATGAGAATGAGGATGATGAAGATGATGCTATGGATTTCTAGACTACATGACAGGGTTGTACTCTACGCTTCCTATCATAATACATCCTGGTGTCAACCAGACCCGAGAGAAACAGACACCTGCAGTGTTGGTCAGGAAATTTGAGCCACACTCTCAGAGATGCATCCATTTAGTGGATGAAACTCAACTGTATGGTCCCAGTCTTCCCAACTGAGCCCGTCGCAAACTCGGCTCTGGGTAGGAACTGGTCGGGGGAAGAAAAATCCACATGTATGTGTGTAACACATCATCTATACCAACTGCCAAACTGGCATTCTCTTCTGCAAGTTGGTGATGGGATTTTACATGTGTGCAAGATGTTATGCATACGTTCACACACGGAATCACAGTTTATAGTCTCATTCAAAGGATCTTTGGGGAATGGGAGTCGAAGCCAGTGTTAACACCAAGGGAAAAATCCCACTGTGTACAAAAACGGCCCAACAGAGATTCGAACCCGCAACCCCAGGATCACTAAGATTACAAGTCCAACACTAGTATCAACTGAGCTATTCTGTCCCCCCTCTGTATCTGTAGAAATTCGTTTGGTTCTCACCCACAGGGTTTTTGTTGGAAATGACTTCTGGCCATCTGATGCTGAGGATGAACCTGAGGCCCTTGTTGATGAATGCTTGATGACTGTGAGTGGCGGACTCTGTTGTTCTGCAAGTCTCTGAACTGTGGAACAGAACAGACTTCACATTTGATCAGAACGGTCTGATCCTGGTCTGAAGCTAAAGGGCTGTGAAAGCCCACAACAGGTCGCAGAGTGTTGAAAGCGTGCCTTGCCTCATTGATGGGGTGGGGCCACTGATACGTCATGGTCTGCTCAACCATCTTTGCTGACAACACCGTCCAGGTAGACGTACTTCTCCACTTCTTTGACATTCTCGTTGTTTGGCTGAATGGGGTCTTGCAGTCTGTTAGTTATGTGTATTACTTCAGTTTTCTTGATGTTCGTTTTGAGACCTGTTTTCTTTGGCTCCTTGGCGAGGCTTGAGCATCCTGATTCCCAGGGACACAGAGTAAGGTGAGGTCATGTTGCTTATAGCCCCACTGACCGCAAAGGGCCATATCAGGGCTGTCACCACATTGAAGTCAACTCCCAAGTCATTATGAAAATGTGAAAAAGAAAAAAACCATTCACACAACCCTTTAAACTACACCTTTTGAAAAAAACACACCGGAAACCTTCGTTAAAAGTCTTTCTTCCGCAAAATCTTAGATCAGTTGAAGAATATTTGTCTGTTTCAGAAATTCATAGATCACATCAGGTGGGACATCTCTGTACAAGGTTTTTTATGTAGATTGCTGCAAAGGGAGAGGTCAAACTCAACATGTTTAGTATTAGGTCATTAGACACTTGTGCAGTGAGGGAGAGATTGAGAGACATTGCAAACTTAAGAATGTTCACAAAGTTAAGAATTTTGACAGTGTAGTAACAAAGATGGGGGGAGTTTCAAAGTTAACACCAGCAATGTAAAAATAATGGGCAAATCACCCAGAGATGGAGCAAAACTGATGTGTATGTTTTCATGCAGTACGATCATAGCTGACGGCCTGTGATAAGCAATGTGACTGTGATATCTTTATGTGTCTGTCTCAGATTCTCACAAGACCGTCTGCCGCCAACAAGAACTTTCCGTACCATGTACGAACTTCACAGGTCAGTGTGTGGGTGTGGGTGTGGTGAGTGGATGGGTGGGGTTTGTGTGTGTGTGTGTGTGTGCGTGCTTAGGGTGGGAAAGGGGCGGGAGTAGTTGTAGGGTAGGGAGGGAGAGGTGAATGGTAGGAAGCGAAGGCAAAGGAAGCGGGGAGGAGTGGAGGGAGCAGGTGATAGTAAAGGGGGTGGGTGCGTGTGTGTTTATGAACACAGTCACGCATATTCACATATACTTGCTTCCATGGTATGATTCTGTGCATGTGTGTGTGTGTGTGTGTGTGCGCACCAGCGTGTGTGCACATGTGTGGAAAAATCTTACAAAAGCTCAAAATTAACATTTGTCAAATAGTTTCAACCTATTCACCTGTTCAGAAATCAGTATCACTGAAAATATGTAGACTCTGTAGACTCTGCTTATTTGAAATTATTATTGAACTAGGGAAAGAGGGGTGGGGAAGGGGCATGTGTGGGGGGGGGGGGGGAACCAGATGACATTACAAGGAAAACATGTAAACATGGAAAAAGGAGAAAGGTTGACAAAGTGCTCAACCCACCTGCTGCAGATTGCGTCCCTGATTGACCCTGACGACGACGACAGTCCCCGCTCTGGGGCTTCCTCTTACCGCACCACAAAGGAGGAGGGCGGCGGGGCAGAGGGCACGATGCCGTACCGCACGGAGGAGACTCAGCTGAGCTCTGGCCCCAACCTGGCTGCCCTCTTTGTGGTCCAGGACACCAGCAAGGCGGCCGCCAGTGGGGCTGGGGGCACACCCGGCGCTCCCCAGCCTCCCGCCTACACCGCTGTGAGTGGCTTTATCAGCTTGTGTGTGTGTGTGTGTGTGTGTGTGTGTGTGTGTGTGTTAGGGTGGGAAAGAGAAGGAGGGGAGTAGTTGTAGGGAGGGAGAGGGCGAGTGGAAGGAAGGGAAGGCAAAGGTAGGGGGGAGGAGTGGAGGGAGCAGGTGATAGTAAACGTGTGTTGCGTGCCTGTGTATCTGGAAAGATCATACAAAAGCTCAAAAAGCAATGGTTGTCAATGTTTGAGTGTGTGTGTATTTGTTTAGGGTGGGAAGGGAACGTGTCATGTTTTTTCTTGTGATTCGTTTGTCTACATTTTTCGGTAAAGCCTTGAAAATACCCACCCTCCCCTGAAAAAAAGGGTTAGATCTAATGTATTATTTAAAACATGCAGGAAATCCAGGTGTGCATCATATGTAGACATCTAGTTTTATACACGCAAAAATTTTAGGTCCCCAGAATCATGGATGCAACTGGTGATTGCCTCAATACATGTCCTGCACATAGCTATTTTGGTATCCTCAGATACCTCAATACGTAGTTTATAAGCAGCTTTGTCTCTCAGATTCTGAGCCAGCAAAGGTGTTCCAGCACATTCAGGTTACTGATCCATTTTTGTCAGTTACACGTGACCAGTGAGACCCAGTGGTAGGGCGATGGAATTCTGTTGGCGCTGAGTTCCCACAACATTTTTGTCTGTCATGGTGAAACGTTGGCTGCGAGTCAGCATCTGTCTGATCACAGCTCTCTTCACGCTTGCATACACAGTGTGTGGACTGCTCCAACAGATAATGCTGTGGAACCAAGTCTGTTGACAGTTGGCTTGTTTTTCATCATCTGTGAGCTTTTAGCGGCAGGTGGGTCAAAGAGAAATTCAGCTTTTGATCTGGCATTTTGGAGATCTCGAGACTAAAGCGCAACAAGGGATAAAATTGAAGTGGAATGTAGGATAATCAGAGGTAAAGTGAAGTCCAAGAAGCTTTGACGGTATCCCCATCTTCTACAAATGTTGTGTTTGGAATGCCCTGTTTAGTAGTGCTGAGAAGAGAACATTTGCCTGCAGAATTTGTAGTTCCCAGTCTTACCAGATATTGCGGATCAAAGTATGGAAGTGGAGAGTGAAAAAGTATGAACCTGAAAAAGAAAAGAAGATTCAGTGGAGCATAAATGAAAACTCAGCCATGTAAAGGGAAGATCAAATTCAGTACTACCCCAGAGGGTACCGAGTTTCATTTCTAGTCCACTACAGGGAAGAACAGTGTGCAGTTGTTTCTCTGCTGAATCAGAGGTGGATCTTGGAGGGAGGGGAGGGGGATGCCCAGGGGGGGTACCTGGGTTTTTGGAACCCACAGTCACCCCCTCAAAAAAAAAGGGGGGGGGGGGGGAGGTATGTACAAATGCACAGTGGATAGATACTTTGTTATGTGGTGAGAGAGGCCTCCATTGCACCTTATTCACCATAGTGGAAGGTCGCCCTTTCTCCTACATTTTCATGAAACCTGCATGTCCCCCATCCCCTCCCTCATACAAAAACTGCGTCTTGTCCCCCTTCCCCCCCCCCCCCCATCCCGTCCCAGTTTTTACAAGATCTGCATCTTGTTTTCCTGCTGGTTTTTAAAACTCTGCACCTTATCATACATACCCTACTCCCCATGGAGAGATGAACAAACTCAAATTAGCATGCATTCATAACTGGCCTAGTCATGCATAAATGGTAATTAAGGTTTGTTCATTTCTCTAGTTGTTGTTGCTGTGTAGATGTGTTAAGTAAGGGTACGTAAGCAAGCTTTAAAAACATCCTTTTTGGAGGAGTTTCCTTGTTTTGTTTCATGTGCTCTGTGCTGGCTTTCTGCTGGGTGATTTGGTGTTGTAAGCAGTATTCATTTGGAGTTACGGGCCTGTTATTTCATCATGACAGCAAGAGTTACCCTCCTTCTTAGTTATTTATGGTTTACTGTTTCTGCCTCATTTAAGACTTTCCTTCTTCGTAACAGTTGAACTGATGATGCTTTGTAACATCTTTCTATCGACAGTTGAACTGATGCATCCTAATATCTTTCTCTTGACAGTTGAACGGATACATTGTAACATCTTTCTCTTGGCAGTTCAACTGAGACATCCTGATATCTTTCACTTTGACAGTTCAACTGAGACATCCTAATATCTTTCTCTTTGACAGTTAAACTGAGACATCCTAATATCTTTCTCTTTGACAGTTCAACTGATATATTGTAACATCTTTCTCTTGACAGTTGAACTGATACATCCTGATGTCTTTCTCTTTGACAGTTTAACTTTAAGTAATATATCCTAATGTGTTTTCTCTAGACAGTTGAGCTGATACCTTGTAATATCTTTCTCTTTGAAAGTCAAACTGATATATTGTAAAATCTTTCTCTTTGACAGATGAACTGATGGATTGTAATATCTTTCTCTTTGACAGTTGAACTGATGCATTTCTCTATGACAGTTGAACTGATGGATTGTAATATCTTTCTCTTTGACAGCTGAACTGATGCATTTCTCTATGATTGTGAATTGATGCATTGTTATGTCTTCTCTTTGACAGTTGAACTGATGCATTGTAATGTCTTTCTCTGTGACAGTTGAACTGATGCATCGTAATGTCTTTCTCTTGACAGTTGAACTGATGCATCGTAATGTCTTTCTCTGTGACAGTTGAACTGATGCATCGTAATGTCTTTCTCTTTGACAGTTGAACTGATGCATCGTAATGTCTTTCTCTTTGACAGTTGAACTGATGCATCGTAATGTCTTTCTCTTTGACAGTTGAACTGATGCATCGTAGTGTCTTTCTCTTTGACAGCTGAAACTGATGCATCGTAATGTCTTTCTCTTTGACAGCTGAACTGATGGATTGTAATGTCTCTTCTCTTTTGACAGCTGAACTGATGGATTGTAATGTCTTTCTCTTTGACAGCTGAACTGATGCATCGTAATGTCTTTCTCTTTGACAGTTGAACTGATGCATCGTTATGTCTTTCTCTTTGACAGCTGAACTGATGCATCGTAATGTCTTTCTCTTTGACAGTTGAACTCATACATTGTACAATCTTTCTCTTTGATAGTTGAATTGATGCATTGTAATGTCTTTCTCTTCGACAGCTGAACTGATGCTCTGTAACATCTCTGTGAAAGCTAAATTGCTGCAGCACACTATCTTTCTCTTTGACAGCCGATCTGAGGCACTGTGACTTCTTTCTCTGTGAAAGTGTCTGTGGTGCACTGTAACGCCTTTCTGTTTTGACGCCTGAACTGATGCTCTGTAGCATCTTTCCTGAGGGAAGCTAAAATTCAGCTGTTGAAGAGAAACACATCACAGTGAATCAGTTTAAAACTGATTCACTGTGATGTGTTTCTCATCAACAGCTAAATTGAACACACTGCCTTGCTCTTCAACAGCTGAACTGATTCACTGTAAACATCTTTCTCTGTAAACACTGGACTGATTCACTGTAATGTCTTTCTGTGTAGAAACTGAGCTGATTCATGTGTTGTCTTTCTCTTTGACAGCTGAATGCCACCCATTAGGAATCGGGCGCCCTGCCATCAACCTTCCTCCCCTCAGGGGCAACGCTCTGCCACCCCTCCGGGGCCTGAACTTACCTCCTCTGCCTGCTGAGCCGTCAGCACCACAGAAGAAGAGGCAGCAGACCACATCAACGATCCTCCACCCTCCTACAGCAGCATGTTTGTCACCCAGAACAAATGAGGACTGGAAGGTTGGGGGCAGAGGGTGGGGGGGGGGGGGGGGGAGGGGAGGGGAGGGGAGGGGGAAGGTCTAGTTGCTGAGGGTACATGGTTTATGGTCTGGATGTTGCTGAAGATGGGGATGAGTTGTTGATGAACTGAACCAGATAAGTTGTCATGAAATCAGAAATCAAAATGGACATTAAAAAGCACATCCAACGAGCTAAAGAAGAGAGACATAATATTGACAGCTTGTTTGGGGGATTTTTTTTCTTTTTTCTTTTTTTTTTTTTTTTTTTTGGATTGTGAAATGAACATTGAGCTTGTGGGTGTTTAGAGTGGTGTGAGTGGTGCTCTTTTGAAATGGAGTTTTGGGTTTTTTTTTGACTCATTCAGTTGGTGTGGCAGAGAAATAACTTGGATTTTGATTATGAGTCCTGTTGATGGAAGTGATGGATTGTTTGAGGTTTCCCTTTTTTGTCTGAAAGATTTTTGCTTTTGGCAAAAAGATGATGATTGATGCTTTTTACAAGAAGGTGATGATTAATGGTTAACAAAAAAGATGATTGCCAACAGTCACAATAAAAACCAGTCAGATTTTTTTTCTTATCTCCGAGAAAGAGATAGACCTACAAAGAGACAGACTTATTTGACAAACTAGTTGACTGACTGCTGTCATCGAGAGTCATCTCCTCTGAAATGACTGTGGTATACAACTGAAGGTTTTCTACCCATCCATGAAATGTATGACGTGACAGGCTTACAGAGCTGATGGCACCGTTAGGCTTACAGAGCTGATGGCGCCAACGGTCTCTTCTCATTGGTAGAGCAAGTTGTTATGTGGCAAGATAAGTTTTGGGTGTAGAAGACAGACTGTGATTCAAAAATGCTCAGAACACAATGGCAGACATAGGCCCGGTGAGACCATGCAGATGTACGTAAGGTAGATGTGTGACACCCAGACTGCTGACAAGTACTTCAGGCATCGGTGGGAGAAACCGTAAGCCGAAGGTTAAGCTTGCATGTTTTGTAAAAACAAAGACTTTAGTCTGATTTTGATGGACTACACATCGAAAGAGTGTTTACACGGTGTTCAAATTATTGTCCCTGTGAGGAAAAACAAAGACCTTTGTCTGATTTTGATGGACTACACATCGAAAGAGTGTTTACATGGTGTTCAAATTATTGTCTCTGTGAGGGAACAGAAAGTGGAGAGGGGAGGTAAGTGACAGAGAGAGGGGGGTGATTTATTTTTTTTCTTTTTTTTTTTTTTTTTTTTTTAAAAATAATATATTGACTGAGCTGCAGGAAAGAGGAACTTGGATTAAAAATTATTTTGAAAATAATGTGTGTCAAAATTTGTTTAGTTTTACTTCCTACCAATACAACAAAAAATGGAGGGAGGAGGGAGTTAGTGATAATGTTTCCTTTTGTTGACAGACCTTCACTCACAGAATATGTAAAGCAGACTTTTTGACATGCAGGAGAAAGAGAGAGAGGGACAAGAGGGAAGGGGAGAGGGAGGGAGGAAGAGAGAGAGAGAGAGAGAGAGAGAGAGACAGAATGTGATTCTTGTGTTTGGGGTTGAAAAGCTTTCAAAGTGCTCTCCTCTTCCCATCTGTCCACTCCCTCCACCATTGCTTCGCTTCTCCTTGGCTCTCACTTCTCCTGACTTTTGTTTGTGTGCGTGTGTTAAGGCAGAATTTATGTCCATTTGTTCGTTTTTTATTTGTGGTAGCCAACTGGTTGCTTGTTTCACCAGTGTCATCTTGCTGCCACCCTCCTTTTGTGTGTGAGTAGTGTGTGTGTCAAATGCAAGTTTTCTTATTCTTTCACACCCACCCCTTTCTTCCACCAACCTCCCCCCTCCTGACTGTCAACTTGCAATGGGTGTTTAGTTCAGATGCCATGACAGTGTTATTTTATTCGTCATTTTTCTCTTCCCATTTTCTCCACGTCCTGTTGCTTGCCTCCTCCCTCCCCCCCCCTCCCCCCCCAGTCTCTTCCTCCACCCCCCACCGCCTCCCCCTTCTCTGTCCTTTCCATTCCTGCCACTTCCTCAGCCATGGCAATGTTCCTGTTTTTGATTAGTTTCCGTGTTCTGCGGGGGAGAGGGCTCATTTGTCTCGTCAATGATAGTGCCCGATCCCCCACACCCTCACCTTCTTTGTCATCCTCCAAATATTTTGTGCTTATTTTGTTTACTTCTAACTACTGACTGCTGTCATCTCTTGGCTTGGCATCTGTTGTGTAGTGCAGGGCATCCTGTGTAGCCTTCATGCAATGATGCCTTTTTACCCAATGAGGGGGAAAAAAACAAAAATCCCTGCAAAAGAAATTATGAAAATAAGAAAATGAAGAAAAAGACAAAAAGTAAACATGGGTAAAGAGAAACAAGTAAAAGTGTGTAAAGAGAAACAAGTAAAAGTGTGTAAAGAGAAACAGTGCATGCCTTTACAATCAGACATTTTTAGAACAACGCAAGTTCTGAAAATGGCATCTGGGGGGGGATGGAGGAGGAGGGAGGGGGGGGGGAGGGAGAATGTGAAACAGGTCTGTTCTCTCTCCCCCTTCTGGCTCTTTCACTTGGCATTTACAGTCCTTCCTCCAACCACACCACCCCCCCCCCCCACCCCCTCTCATACGCACTTGTCTACTTTTCCAGTTTTTTGTTAATGCTCTGAACCTTGTCAATGAGTGGTTTGACCTTGCACTTTGTGTATACACTGTTAGCCATGTACCTTGCTGATTAGTCTTGTACTTTGTTCATGAGCTGTTTGGTCCTGAAGTTTTTGGATGAGCCATTTGGTCCTGTACATTGCCTATGAACTTTTTGGTCCTGTACATTGCCTGTGAACTTTTTGGTCCTGTACTTTGTCTATGAACTGTTTGGTTCTGTACCTTGTCTAATGAACTGTTTGGTCCTGTACTTTGTCTATGAACTGTTTGGTCCTGTACTTTGTCTATAAACTGTTTGGTCCTGTACTTTGTCTATGAACTGTTTGGTCCAGTATTTCATCTATGAACTGTTTGATTCTGTGCCTTGTCTAATGAACTGTTTGGTTCTGTGCTTTGTCGTTGAACTATTTGGACCTGTACCTTGTCTATGTTTGTTTTGGTTGTGTATTTTATTCTATGAACTGTTTGATTCTGTATATTGCCCATGTTAAAATTTAGTCCTACACCTTGTCTGTTAAATGTTTGGTCCTGTACTTTGTCTGTGAGCTGTTTAGTTCATACTTGTCCTGTACCTTGTCTGTGAGCTTTAGTTTATACCTTGTCTATGAAATGATTGTCCTATATACCTTGAACTTTATGGTTCTGTACCTTGCCCATGCACTGTTTGGACCTGTACCTTGTCTATGAACTGTTTGGTTCTGTACCTTGTCTATGAACTGTTTGGTTCTGTACCTTGTCTATGAATGTTTGGTTCTGTACCTTGTCTATGAACTGTTTGGTTCTGTACCTTGTCTATGAATTGTTTGGTTCTGTACCTTGTCTATGAACTGTTTGGCTCTGTACCTTGTCTATGAAATGTTTGGTTCTGTACCTTGTCTATGAATTGTTTGGTTCTGTACCTTGTCTATGAACTGTTTGGTTCTGTACCTTGTCTATGAATTGTTTGGTTCTGTACCTTGTCTATGAACTGTTTGGTTCTGTACCTTGTCTATGAACTGTTTGGTTCTGTACCTTGTCTATGAACTGTTTGGTTCTGTACCTTGTCTATGAACTGTTTGGTTCTGTACCTTGTCTATGAACTGTTTGGGTTCTGTACCTTGTCTATGAACTGTTTGGTTCTGTACCTTGTCTATGAATTGTTTGGTTCTGTACCTTGTCTATGAACTGTTTGGTTCTGTACCTTGTCTATGAACTGTTTGGTTCTGTACCTTGTCTATGAACTGTTTGGTTCTGTACCTTGTCTATGAACTGTTTTGTTCTTTACCTTGTTTATGAACTGTTTGGTTCTGTACCTTGTCTGTGAACTGTTTGGTTCTGTACCTTGTCTGTGAACTGTTTGGTCCTGACCCTGTCTATGTCTGTTTGGTCTTGTACCTTGTTTATGAACTGTTTGGTTCTGTACCTTGCCCGCGGAACTGTCTGGTTCTGAACCTTGTCTATGAACTGTTGGATCCTGTACTTGCCTATGAACTGTTTGGTCCTGTACCTTGTGAACTGTTTGGTCCTGTACTTTGTGAACTGTTTGGTCCTGTACATTGTCTATGAATTGCTGGGTCCTGTACCTTACCTATGAACTGTTAGGTCCTCCTCACCATGTTATGAACTGTCTGGTCCTGTACCACGTGAACTGTTTGGTCCTGTACATTGTGAATTTTGGTCCTGTACCTTGCCCATGAACAGTTTGGTTCTGTATCTTGTCTATGAGGTGTTGGACTGTCTACCTTGTCTATGAACTGTTTGGACTTTGATCTCAGTTATAAGCTATATGGCTCTGTACCTTGTGAATGAGCTGTTTGGCCCTGTACTTGATCTTTGAGCAGTTTGGCACTGTGCAGTGTTTATGATGCCGTGCACATGATCTATGAGCAGTTTGGCACCGTGCAGTGCTTATGATGCCGTGCACATGATCTTTGAGCAGTTTGGCACTGTGCAGTGCTTATGATGCCGTGCACATGATCTCTGAGCAGTTTGGCTCTGCAACCCCTGCTTAGTGTTGCAGAGTTGATACTGTATGGTTGCTACTCCAGAATGTCAGTCTCTGTGTATGCACAATATAGGGTTCATTATCCACAGATGATGATATAGGGTTCGTTATCCACAGATGAAGCCATGCTTGTCTGTAGAACCCTGTGAACCCACTTTTCCTCCTCCTCTTTTCAGTGTCTTAAATCTTCACCGAACAGGTTGTCATGAAGCACCTTGCAAGAGGAGAACTTGCGCTGATGTCAGGTGTCTTTGGTGGTGCTTGTTTTGATGCAAAATAGACAGGAAGACAACTGCAAAGAGCTTGCTGATGAAATAACTGGTAAGTTGCAGAAACAGCCTGAGTGGGCGTTCCCCTCTGTTGGGCACTGCCACATCCATCTGTGACAGTCCCCCAACGACGACTTTGACATGACATCATCCAAGGCATGGTGGTGGAGAGGAAGTTGAAAGGGAGGTCACCATAAGAGCAGCACATGAAGGGCTGCAAAATTTGGCGACACTTTTGTTGGTTTGTTGGCTTGTTTTTCAGTGAATTATCAGTTTCCATCTTAATACTTTCACAACGGGCACGGCAGCGCAACGTCACTTCCCTGCAGATGCGTGCACCGCACATGCGTACAACCGTTGCAGACACGCAATTTTTGCACTTTTTTAAATTTCATTTTACATCCCTAAATATAAGCCTAACAAGCAATTGTTATATATCAATGGAAAGGGTAAAATGCAAACTTTGCAATGAGCATAGATTTGAATACATTTGGGGTAAATAGCAATACTACAGTTACGGAAAAAAACATAAGTAAAACGTAGGAGAACACTGTCGTGTTTTGTTTGTTTGGTTAGTATGACAAAGTAAATGAGGAAGAAAGGGGCTCTCCCTTTGAAAAGATGCAGAGAAAGCCTGAGGTATTCAGTATGTGTAATCCAAGTGATTTTTTTTTTAAAGAAAGGAAATTAAATCATTGCACACTGCACACACTTTTCACTGTTTTGGCTTCTGACGATATGACATATAAATCTATTAAATACACAGAGCAAATAAATCAAGCTCAGATTCTTTCGATAAACTTGTACACCTTTACCCCCTCATCCTCTGAACTACTTTGCTGAACCAGTTCTAACACCCAGTGTCATTCTCCTTCTGTCCCATATGTTGGCGAGGAAGGAAATTCCACACGTACCTTTTGCAGAAATTCCCAGTGCCAGACGGGTCTCTTTGTTTGGACTACTACCGGAGTCACAAAGGCCATAGCTAGTGCATGTAAACTTACCCTTCCAGTGGCTAGAACCCTGTTCTAAATATTTAGGGCAACTGCATCCCTTAGACCGTAGACAAGTGAACAGGGGATTTTTTTATAGTTGTGCCATCACGGAGGCATGGCACGTCCAGAGAAAACAGCAGCGTTGTCATCACCATGGAACGGCTCGTCGTAAACGGGTCAACTGAGTTGCCATCACCATCGCACGACATGCGTCATTATAAGGTTAAAGCTTCGTGTCTCATTTTTCTGATCCTTCAGGTAATATAGCGGAAGAAAAAATATTCATTGGTCCTATTGACCATGTCCCGTCCATAAAGCTACATACATTGGTGGATAATAGAAAAGTGGAAAACGGAGGATTACATCAAAACACATTTCTTTTTGCTGTCCAGCTGGCCTTAACTTCTGTTTTGTGACATGCTTGTGGTGGGTGACTCTGCACTTGGCAATGCCCTGGGATGTAATACTGGTGACAGGCCATCGGTCAGACAGGATGTGTTGCGGAAAGGTGGTGACAGTCATTCTAGAAGTATCTGTGTCTGAATTTTCAAGAGAAGTCTCAGTCAGTAGTGTCGTATGTCATGTGACGTGAATAGCAAACAAGTAACTGTTGATTTCATGGGATAATTTGAAGAGAAATTCAACTTCCTGATGCTTCTTGAAGGCTGCAGTTGACAGAGATGAAGTGACTGAGTTTGATAGTAAACCATGTTAAAACTCTTTCAAACAAAAACAGTATAATTATTTTTGTTTTTTGAAACAAGTATTGTGACAAAAAAATGAAAAGATCATTCCCTATAGTACAGAAAATGAAGGTACTGTCGGCAAAAAAGTTGTCTGAGATAATGCATGACAAAAGGCCAAAATGAAGTGACAAGACAGAATTTTCATGCTGACTACAGTGTTTGGGTTGATAGTGTTAACAATGAACATTTGCTTAAAAAAAAGAATTGGTCATCATGGATAATAGTGTTAACAGTGAACATTTGCTTAAAAAAAAGAATTGGTCAACATGGATAATATGACCGATTTGAAGTTGGTTCTGAAATTTGTGGACATTTGTTATACATGTTCGAGTATGCTGTGTACACACACACATACAGTTGTGCACAAATGCACGAATGAATGAACTCGCACATGTGTACCTGTACATACATGGCTAAGTCTACTCATGCACGCGTGCACATGCATGCATGTTTTCATTTTCACAACTCTTCACAGGCAAGCACAAAGGAGTCCCTCTCTGTTTTAATCATAAATGTTAATCCTTGACGACTGACTGTGGCTGCCATAATGATTGGAATTAAAACAGTTGCATAAGCAAAATTCTCACTAAGGGGTAAACTTCAAGAGGTCTTCCTGAGGTAAGAAAAGAGAGTGAGAGTTTCTGAAAGTCTTACTGTTTTGAATCAAAAATCTGTTTGACAACATGACTATGTTTTATTGTCTGGTGGGCTTTCAGTTTTAGTTTTTTTTTTTTGCGTTTTTAGAAAAATATTTCTGATATTTTGCCAGTGTTTACTGACACTGTGTGAATATTCGAGACATTCCTTTATAGTTTTTTACTATTTCTTCTTGAAAACATTCTATGATCCAAAGATTGTATTTTGTACAGAGAATAGATATTCTGTCTTATGATAACATAATTTTTGTATCGTGTACATCTCATAAATTTGCTTTGGTATTTTCAAAAGAATAGTGTGCATATGAGAAGAAAAACATTCTTGTATTAAAGTTCAAGATACACAGGATGCTGAGCTTGTATATATCTGCTGTGATATGCTGTTTGTATTATTTGTGAACATTGTCATCACAGTGAATCGATTTTGTATTACTTTAAGTTGTGATCGTTGACATACACATTTATTGATTTATTTTACCTACTTGTTTTTTAATATGTCAAATGATGAAAATTTGCAATGAAAATGTTAGCTTGCAGAATCAGCATACATATCAACTGACATCAGATATAAATTTGCAATGAAAATGTTAGCTTGCAGAATCAGCATACATATCAACTGACATCTGATATAAATTTGCAATGAAAATGTTAGCTCGCAGAATCTATGTATCCATTCGTGGTCATCATCTGTAAACTTTGCTGGGAGTTCTTTTTTTTGTGTGCAGTGTCGTGCAATTCAACCAGACTACCATTGCTATCAGGTACAATCTGACCCCTGTTTATCAACACCTTCTAGCACCAGGCCAAATCCACCGAGCCAGTCTTACAGAACTTTGCACCACACATAGCTGTACAAATTGGAACGAAAGCTAGAGACAAGTGAAATAACAACAGGTTCTGCAACATGATATCTCCATTTCATGTTCACCTTGTGGCTTGTTACTCGTTTTGTTGCACGGTTTGTTTTCATTTGTCTGTGAGTTATCTTTGGTTTGAAACGAAGCAATCACTGTGATGTGTTTTTACTTTGCATGACAACAGCACCACTCTCATCCGATCATGTCTTTCCAGGTTGTCACTTTGGTGCGTGTCGTTTCAATATTTTGCCGACAACGAGCAATGCTAAAGATTCCCACTGTGCACAGTGAAAATCATAATTGTGATATTTGGTAACAGAAACGTGGATGTGAAGAGCGAAGACAGTTTAGAAAATTCAGAATTCTGTGATGGCAGCGGGGGGAGGGGGTGGGATATGAAATGGAAATGAGAACTTAATGTATGGAATCAGGTGATATTTCTATGCATTATGTACTGGCCCTGAGTTGGTCACGCTCACAACTTTACCAGCGTGCAAATATTACACGCCCTTTTGTTTTCTTGTGAGCTTTCTCCAGTCATTTTGCCTTTTTGTTCTGCCTGGCTGTGGTCTCACTTTTGTTCTCTCTGCTTTTCTCTGAGGGTCTGTTCCCCTTCTCTTGCCTTCCCCTTCTCAGTCTCTCTCCATCCTTTCCCTCCCTATCTTCCTTCCTCCTGGCTCGCTTTTCTGTTTCCCACCCAGCCTTTCTTACAGATCTGTCTGTTTTATCTGAGAGGTAGGATTGAACACTCAGTTCATGTTATTTGATGTGAGTTGGGGCAGAAAACGTTCATAGATTTCATGTTCTTGTGCGCTTGTTGGTGAAGAAACTGTTGACTTGAATCAGTGATAGTCAAGTCTGGGTTGTGGGTAAGGAACAGATTTGGTAGGTATCGACTGTGACTGGCTCGTCCAATTTTGAAACTGTCACAACTGGTTTATGTTTGTGTGTTTTTCAGTAGCTCATTTTATCTCCCTTTGATTGTGTGTGTGTTTTTTTTAAAGAGAGCAAACACATCCTTTTCATTACAAGCCTTCACCAGATTTATTTTGCTGCAGTTTTCCCGCTAACTATAAATGTTAATACCAGAACTCAAAATACCCATCTGTGTGATTGTCCATGACAACGAAATCTTCTGTGGAATAGTGGAAATTCTCTCTCCACTTCTCTGGCAGGCAAACAATTTTTGATGGCGTCCACGAGTGACTGGCTGAGAAGTAAGTTTATATGCAGACCGATTGCATTTTCCCACTTTCCCATTTCACTTTTTCACCTTCACCACCACCACTCCTCTACTGCCCTCCCACCATCACTCCTCTACTCTCTTCCCCTCCTCTGCCCCCTTGGTGTTTCTCAAAATGGAATCCTAGCTGACTGCTGCCTCGCTGGGGCAAAGCGTATTCATTGGTAAAACACATTGGCAGTATGCAGGACTTGCGCTAGGTCAGCACGGAAATGATAGATCTGCTCCCTTTATTTGTGTTTTAAATGTATGTAGAGAGAGAGCGGGAATTTTTTTTATCAGAATGTGCGTGTGGTGGAAACGGAGGAAAAGAGAAAAGAGATAGAGAGCAGGACAGATTTGGTGGTTTTAGTTGAGCGCAGGAATGTGTGAATGGTAGAAACAAGTAATACACCCTTAAAGACAACGGGAAAGATACCCTGGTGAGCAAGTAAATTGTTTTACATCTTATTTCTCTCTCTTATGACCCAATCATACATGATCTTGCCTTGCCATTACTGGATTATATTTGCTTATTTGTCACTGCGCTGCCGATAGTTGGCTTTATTAACTTTGTTTTTTATTAAGAGATGTCAAGAAAAAATTTGGAGGGACAAGTATGTTTTTTTAAAAATTTTTTATCAACTTGTCCCAGGACAACTAAACACTACCATGGAAATTTCTTGTCCTGAATAATCTCAAATAATGTTGGTCAATTCTCTTTTATTTCAAATACTGTTGAACTGCTTGTGGATTATAGAGAAACATCATTCGTTTGAATCAATTTCAGATTAGTTGCATGTGAATGTTAGCAAAAGTCTCCTGAGTGTTTTCATACTTAAAATCTGGTGAAGTGTATAGATGAATTAAAAAAAAAAAAAAATGGTTGATTAATTCTCATTTAAAATGCTGTTGAGATGCTCTAGAATTCAAAAGTCCCAGAAAGACTGTTATTTTGAGTTTAATTGGAAGTGCTGTTGAAACATTATATTTTTGAAAGACTCTTATTATCTGGATAATCCATCTGTATACATTGACATATATATAATAAAACTGTGGGTCCTTAAAACATGAGTCTCAGAAAAGGCAGAGATTATTCAAATGATGGTTTTTAAATAATACTGCCTTTTTTTTTTGATATTATATGTGAATCTTCATCTGAGATCATACTTTTCAGTGTTCGTCCGTCCACGACAGCCAGTCTGTCATTCCTTTTGGAAGACATCATTGCAGTCCATTATTTGATGGATATTATTTATGTTATTGTTGCCGTGGATCAATTCTTACTCTTAAAAAAAAAAAAAAAAAAACCGTGAGGCTTACTGTTGTTTGTTATGATTGGTTGGTTATGTTTATTTTGTTTATATGACTGCAAACTAGACATGCAGTATAAAAAGAGATGAACGCCTTGTCTTCTGTTTTTCATTGACCTTGTTCTTTCCCCCTCTGTCCCCTGTCCCATGCACAATCCTCTTCCTCTTCCCTTTTCCTCCTTTTTGCCCCTCCCAACCTTCACCCTACCCTGCTGCTTTTTTTTTTTTTTTTTTGTATCTTTGTTTCCCGTTTTTTTCTTGTCTAAACGTGAGTGAATAACATACTGCAGTTACAACCCAACAAATAAACCATGCAGCATAGGAAAGCGGAAATGAGTAATTGACTTTTTTGCCCTTTTTTTTTCAACCTGACTTGTAAGCATAATAACGACTGCACCGACATGCGCCTTGACCGTCACTTGTTTGTGTGCCTTACGTTGGCACTGCATCAAAATACAACTGATGAGTGTATTTTCTGTTCTGTGTTGTGTGTGTGTGTGTGTGTGTGTGTGTGTGTGTGTGTGTGTGTGTGTTTTGATGAAAAGAAGAGCGACTGCAGTTGAGAAGCTAAGCAAACTTTAAATAAGAAAAAAAGGGAGGGAGGGTGGTGGGAGTGGGGTTACTGTGGTCGCTAGATCATAAGATGAACAGAAAATGTAGTCACTGTGACATATCACTCTTGAGGACTTCAAAAAACAAGATAAAACAAAAAAGAAGATGGACAAGTGCACTGGAGGATTGGTTCACTTAACCTGATGTTTGGTGCCGGTTGAAAACAGGAAGAAGGTGAGCAGTAGCCTGCCTCCATGGAAATTGATGATGTGTGTCTATCTATCTATCTATATATAAATATATATGTGTGTGTGTGTGTGTGTAAATCTTTTTCCATTGCACACACAAAAAAATAAATGTGTGTAAATCTTTTTCCATTGCACACACATAATAATATTCATACCCTTATACATCATACATACCCATGCATTCTTACAGAAAGGCATCAGCTGTTAAGAACCCAATCAGCCTATCGCTGCTCTGGGCACACAGGCATGGTCCTGGGAGGCCTCTTCTTCAGAAACACCTCTTCCTTACTACTCAAGTTAGAACAGATGACAAACTGCTGTCATTACGCTGTACCTTTGTTTTAGCCTCTTCCACAGAATACAAAAGCTGATCACCTGTTTGACTATGTCCTATCTTTCAATTGTTTGTTTTCTTCTGGCAACAGACACCTTGAGCTAGGACCAAGTCTTTCAATCTTGGGTTCTTTTTACTCTGTGTGCCACTAGTTCGGAATTCTGTTCCATGTCAAGTTTGCCATGCCTCACTCGTTGACTATTCGAATAAAACTTTAAAAATCATGTCTCCTCAAGCTCCAGAATGATAAAGTCCTTTTCTGCCTGCATCTTTGATATTTTTTGTTTTGGGGAATGCTTGTGCTGTTTATGTTGGTGTGTGCCAGGGGGGAAAAGAGCTGTGGCTGACTAAGCAAAGTGTGTTGGTGAAAACAATTGTTACATGGAATGCATGGTGTGAACATGTCTTTGGAAATGACGACAAAGCTTTTTCAATGCTTTTTCTTGTTTGTTTGTATTTTGGTACTTAGATGATTGCCGAAGTGGGGCAGAATGCACATGAATATACAGAACAGGGTGCCAAGTACAACCACTCTTTAATACAGAATACAAAACACATCAATGAATTGGTTACAATCATGGCTTCTCATAACAAAATGCACAAGACAGAACTCAACTGATGCCGTCTGCGACCTTGGAAGCATTTTCTATATGTGTTCATTTGCCATTGGTACTTAATCAAGAGCTCAGTTCGCCTGTTGTCCTTTCGGAGTCACCTGTTGTCCTTCAATCACACTGTTGTCCTTTCAGAGTCACCTGTTGTCCTTTCAGGGTCACCTGCTGTCCTTTCAGGGTCGCCTGCTGTCCTTTCAGTCACCTGTTGTCCTTTCAGGGTCACCTGTTGTCCTTTCAGGGTCGCTGTTGTCCTTTCAGAGTCGCCTGTTGTCCTTTCAGTCACCTGTTGTCCTTTCAGTCACCTGTTGTCCTTTCAGGGTCGCCTGTTGTTCTTTCAGGGTCGCCTGTTGTCCTTCAGTCGCCTGTTGTTCTTTCAGAATCGCCCTGTCCTTTCAGTCGCCCTGTCCTTTCAGGGTCGCCTGCTGTCCTTTCAGGGTCGCCTGCTGTCCTTTCAGGGTCGTCCCTGTTGTCCTTTCAGGGTCGCCTGTTGTCCTTTCAGGGTCGCCTGCTGTCCTTTCAGGGTCGCCTGCTCGCCTGTTGTCCTTTCAGAGGGTCGCCTCGTCCTTTCCTGTTGTCCTTTCAGGGTCGCCTGTTGTCCTTTCAGGGTCGCCTGTTGTCCTTTCAGGGTCGCCTGTTGTCCTTTTTCAGTCACCTGTTGTCCCTTTCAGGTCGCCTGTTGTCCTTTCAGAGTCGCCTGTTGTCCCTTTCAGGGTCGCCTGCTGTCCTTTCAGGGTCGTCCCTCAGGGTCGCTGTCCTTTCAGGGTCGCCCTGTCCTTTGTCCTGTTTCAGGGTCGCCTGTTGTCCTTTCAGGGTCGCTGTTGTCTTTCAGAGTGCTGTCCTTCAGTCTGTTGTCCTTTCTGCTGTCCTTTCAGGGTCGCCTGCTGTCCTTTCAGGGTCGCCTGTTGTCCTTTTTCTGTTGTCCTTTCAGGGTCGCCTGTTGTCCTTTCAGGGTCGCCTGTTGTCCTTCAGGGTCGCCTGTTGTCCTTTCAGTCAGTCGTCCTTCTGCCTGTTGTCCTTTCAGAGTCGCCTGTTGTCCTTTCAGGGTCGCCTGCTGTCCTTTCAGGGTCGCCTCTGTCCTGTTCGCCTGTTGTCCTTTCAGGGTCACCTGTTGCTGTCCTTTCAGAGTCGCCTGCTGTCCTTTCAGGGTCGCCTGTTGTCCTTTCAGGGTCGCCTGCTGTCCTTTCAGGGTCACCTGTTGTCCTTTCAGGGTCACCTGTTGTCCTTTCAGGGTCGCCTGTTGTCCTTTCAGAGTCGCCTGTTGTCCTTTTTGCCTGTTGTCCTTTCAGGGTCGCCTGTTGTCCTTTCAGGGTCGCCTGCTGTCCTTTCAGAGGGTCGCCTGCTGTCCTTTCAGGGTCGCCTGCTGTCCTTTCAGGGTCGCCTGCTGTCCTTTCAGGGTCGCCTTGTCACCTTGTCAGGGTCACCTGTTGTCCTTTCAGGGTCGCCTGTTGTCCTTTCAGGGTCGCCTGCTGTCCTCAGGGTGCTGTCCTTTCAGGGTCGCCTGTTGTCCTTTCAGGGTCGCCTGTTGTCCTTTCAGGGTCGCCTGTTGTCCTTTCAGGGTCGCCTGTTGTCCTTTCAGTCGCCTGTTGTCCTTTCAGGGTCGCCCTGTTGTCCTTTCAGGGTCGCCTGCTGTCCTTTCAGGGTCGCCTGTTGTCCTTTCAGGGTCGCCTGTTGTCCTTTCAGGGTCACCTGTTGTCCTTTCAGGGTCACCTGTTGTCCTTTCAGTCACCTGTTGTCCTTTCAGGGTCGCCTGTTGTCCTTTCAGGGTCGCCTCTGTCCTTTTGCCTGTTGTCCTTTCAGAGTCGCCTGTTGTCTTTTGTCCTGTTGTCCTTTCAGGGTCACCTGTTGTCCTTTCAGGGTCACCTGCTGTCCTTTCAGGGTCGCCTGCTGTCCTTTCAGGGTCGCCTGTTGTCCTTTCAGGGTCGCCTGTTGTCCTTTCAGGGTCACCTGTTGTCCTTTCAGAATTCAGTTTGGGAGCAGTGTGTCCTGTACAGCCTCAGGCTGATGGGAAGCAAATGCCACCGTCTGGTTTGAATGTCTGTTTTGTGTGGAATTCAGAATGGGAGGAAAAGAGGTGTGTAGTTGTCTGCCCTTCGGGACCATTCATAACTGGAATAGTAATGCTATTGTCTGTCACATGAAAAGTTGTATTGCGAGGGTTTAGAACTGCATGCATGCCTTCTTTTCTTCCCCCCCCCCCCCTCCCCATCCCCCTTTCTCCCTCCCCTTTTGGAGTTTCCATGGGTGTGAAAATGGTGCACAAAATCCTGACCAGTCAGGGGCAGTTAGTCTTTATGGAGCAAAAAAAAAAAAAAAAAAAAGAAAGAAAAGTGAAGAAAAGAGTAGTACATGATAAAGATTTCCATTCTGACCTCATACTCTTGAAACAACATCCATCTTGTTGGGTTTAAAGACAAAGGAGATCTCGAGATTATAGATATAAGAGAAGCTTGTAAGATATTAGATTCTTTAATATTTTTCATTATTTTCATATCTGTCCCATTTGTTTGACCGCACGATTTTCCAAACAGTGTAAAGAAAAATGAAGCACACTGAAGAATTGCTGAAAACAATGTTGTATATAAAACAACACAAGAAAAACAAGGTGCAGAGATATGGCTGATGTAGTGGGCAATATGAAACAAAGTGCATTTTCAACAATCTTTACAATAATTAAAGTCATTTCAAGATGTTTACAAAACAATGCTCCCATAATGGCAGTCAGCACGAGAATATGGTTCCGCATTTCAACCACTCTCCCAGTCTGTAGATGGTGAGAAAGATTTAGTTGTTGCCTTGTCTTGCTGATATGGTGTTTTGTCTGTTATGTCTGTGCCCATCGGTTAGATGGATTTTCAAGTTGCCATGCCCTGATATGGTAAGGTGGTTTTGCTGTGCCCTAATGGCAAGATGGGTTTTCCTGTTGTCTTGGACCCGACAGCTGATATTGGTGTGTGTGTGTGTGTGTGTGTGTGTGTGTGTGTGTGTGCGCGCGCATGTCGAGTTGAAGGTCTGAAAGTGGCAAAATGTTGCTTTGTTGATACTTTTCTGCTTATCATTCAGCCAGCCAGCACAGCAATTGGGAAAAAGTCTGCACTTTCAAACGTCTAATATGTGAACTTGAGAGCACAGAAGCCATAAAATTACTTCAAATCAAGCAGTGATGAAAGAGCATTATTCAGCCTCTGTTGGTGGGGGAAAGGCATTCAGATGAGTGTTGAAGAGGGAGTTGAGGGATGGGGGTGAGAAGTTAGAATTTTGCTCCAAAAATGTGTTACACAAAATGTGTTGTATGTGGTCTCATTCATTTTCATCATATCATGAAAGTTGAAAAAAAAATATCATTATTGTTGTATTATCATTGCCCATCATCATCATCATCATTATAATCATAACTGGTCCTGTATAATTGATAAATATTTCAATGTAATAGAAGTCTCGTCTTCAGTATAATCTTTGCATATGTTGGATTTTTTCCCCCCAGTTTCACTAGTTTCTTTTTGGAGTGTTAGTTTTTTACTTGTACTTTAAATCATAGCCAGACATTATTTTGTGCACTCTTTGTTTCTTTGTATGTAGGATTCTTTTTTTTCCCTCAGTGCTTTTTTGTTCAGTGAGTCATGACAGCATTGTGTGTGTGTGTGTGTGTGTGTGTGTGTGTGTGTGTGTTTTCCACATCAGCGTTGACACTTATATTCTTCTACATGATTAGATTCATATTCTGTCCTGGTTTTAGAAATTATGCAATTTTCCTTTGCTGTTTTCCTTTAAGATATTAATATGCAATATCCTTATGCATTTACCTGATTAGCTTTTACAGCCAGTTGCAAAAAATATGTCTAGTCGTACATATTTATTCGCCCTTCTTGCTTACAATTTTAAGGATGAAGAGAATTGGATAGCATGCCACAAAGTTGTGTCTGATAGTACTTTATAGTACTTTTAGAGAAATTTCGTTTTTGTTCTGCTGTGCTTATTTTTACCTTTGCTTCCCCCCCCCCCCCCCCCCCCCCCCCCCCCCCCCCCCCCCCCCCCTTTTTCTTTCTTTTTTTTTATTTAAAATTTTTTTATCTGTTCTGGGGGGTTGTTTATCCATCTCTTTCTGTCTGTGTGGACCTCCCCCCTTCATCTGTCTTTCTTTAAAAATTTGTTTATTCCCAACTCTTACTGGTGTATGGGTCTGCAGAAATTTTCCTTTTATTCATTTGTGGGTTTTTTTCTTCCTTTTATTAAACCACGATATTAAATGTGTTGCATTTTGTTGATGCTGAAAGGTAGTTTCTAAGTTATTGCCTAAAAATTTGGAGGTTTTTTATTTATCAAGAGTTTATTGTTACTTTGGTAATTCTAAACTATCTTTCTTCAACAGTTGTTGCAATACATCAAGGCAGAGTTTGTTCTGCTGGTGATCCTCAAACAAGGAATATGTGTGTGGATTTGTATCACAAAGGTATGTCTTCATACCAAGCTACTGACTTGAACATTTCCTCTGGGCGGTTTTTATTGACTGCTCTGTGATTATACGAAGTTTTACCTGTTTGTATTGGGTTGTAAAATGCATTTTTCTCTGTCAGGATGTTCATCATGTTCAGATGTGAGATACTGCATTTGTGAACATTATAGATTACAAGATAAGCCAGTATTTGAAAAAAAAAATGTTGATAAGTACTTATCAGTTTCTGTCCATAAGGTAATATCGAAACATATCACCAAAATCAAAGGTCAAAACATATCATTGTGGCTGTTTCAAGGTAGTGTGGTTTGTCATGTGTGTGGGTGGTTATAATTTGGAGTCTGTGCTGCTTGTGAACAAAATGTTTTTGTTTCTGATACAGGGTGTGATGATGGAAAGACAAAGTTAAATGTATGCAAATGTGACTAAGATTAGTTTGATTTGTTTTGTAACTCATCACCAAAAGAGAAAAATATATACAAATAGTTTGATTTGTTTTGTAACTCGCCACCAGAAGAGGAAAAGGTACACAAGTACCCCAGACAGTGTTTAGTTAGAGCTTGCCAGTACGTGTGACATAACATGATAATAATTGATATTGATAATGCCAGTTGCGAGTAATGATAGTGATCTTGAAAGTGATAATACAAGTAAAGATCAAAGAGAAAAGAAGAAGAATGTAAATTATCACATGCTATCTGTTTAGAAGATGAAGGAGATATTTAATTACAAGATTTCACATTTTTGATGAACAAATGGTAAAAAGGTGGGTATGTACATGTTACTCTTCATATAAAAAAAGTTTTACCAGCTGCTATTGTTTATTACCGTTTTTCATGTCAGGTTTTTTTGTGGTGGTTGTTGTTCCCTGGTTTTTTTTTTGTTTTTTGTTTGAACTCTTCTTAAATTTAAAATGCCTGAAATAAGATACTAGTGATGATATTCTTTGATAACGAATGAATCAACAGAAATGAGATATGGCATTGTTTGTATCCTATGGTTCTTTGGTTTTTTGTTTGTTTGTTTGTTTGTTTTTGTTTCTGTTTTCTTTCTTCACAGCTATGAATATCTTGAAAGGTCATTGTATCTTGTGATATCGGAAACACAGACTGAATTATCTTTGATGGCTTACACTGAAAACACAAAGTGAAGAAAAAATCTATGCTGTAATTTAAAAAGCCAGATGCAGTCAAATAAAGTTGATAACACAGAAAATACTAACAGGTTGGATTTAGGTTGAAACAGACTGCAACATGGCAGACAACAGCTAAAATACAAGGAAAGACACAAAGTGCAAAGCAATACTTACTCAGTGCACAAAACGATTTTTGACAAATCTGTCTTCTTCATCTGCCATTAATTCACAGACATCAGACATGTGTAAAGTTCTTCTCTCCCCAATTAGTATCTGCCAGAGAATGGGGAGGGTGTCTTTAATTACGTGATATTTCCTTAGCAAATGTAAAAGGATAGAAGTTGAAACTATGAGACTTGTCTGTGATATCTGTGGTTGAATATTATCGCACTGTTTTATCTGTACAGCATTGACTGTTCCTGTTTGTAAATGCAGTTCTTGTAAATAACAGTGTGTATTTATAAACGATCTTATCAATCTTTGTCTTTGCTAGTATTATGTACAGGTTTTCAATCATGACTTTGACATCAGGTATGTTTCGTTTCAGTCAGCAACTTTCTTTGGTGTTACTGATTTATTTCCAAGCAGGGTGGAAATAAGTTATTACTGTTTTGTGTGTGTGTACCTGCATATGCCTGCACTTGCCGATGAATACAAGCAGGGTCTTGAGGATGGCAATAAGCAGGGTCATTTTTTGTGCAAACGTCATGACTTTTTTTGTTTTGATGTCTTTTACTATTTATTGCATTTTTCATTTTTTGCAAACCATGACTTTTTTGTTTTATGTCTTTTCTATTTATTGCATTTTTACAGGGTCATTTTTTTCGTCATGACTTTTTTTGTTTTGATGTGTTTTACTATATATTGCATTTTTATATTTCCAGTTTAGAAGTTTCTTGTGTTTTATTATTATTCATTTCTTATGGAGAAGCGCTGTAGTAGGTTAGCGCTAAATTCTCTGTTTCTCCATAACCAAAACAGAGTCAAGAGACAAATAATATGAAGAAAAATGTCAGACGGGTGTATTTTGATATTGACAGGATGGGCAATCAGAGTCCAGTTTTGTTAATTAAAGCTTACTCTCACTTTAAAAACGCAGCCGTTTTTCTTTTTTATTCCCTCATACACACATGAAATGTGTCTGGGAATCAACTTGTCAGATGACGGCATGTAAACTGTAGAAAAACTTGGATTTCCTGAATGACAACATGCACAACATCTGAGAGACAGTCAGCACCTTTTGTTGTTGTGTGTAGCACAGATGTCATCTTCCTCCCAGACATGATGAATTATGTTCAAGGGAGGCCACCGCAATGGCTCCGGTAACCTTGGAATTCTACATTCCCTTCCCCACCGTAGATGCATCAGGGCTGTAGTCTTGTTGGAAAGTGCAAAGGTCATCGCAGACATCTTTCGACCCCAACAGACCACAGGTTTTGTGCATGGATTTTGGTATGCTTCAGAGAGTTTGTTTCCATGTTCGTCAATCAGAGTCTGACAGTGCTGTGTTTAAGGGGCACTTTATGCTTTGTTTTAACACTTGGGTGTTCCTGTCTGCTATCTCTCTGTCTTTTTTACGCTTTGTTTTTAACACTCTGGTGTCCTGTCTGCTATCTCTGTCTTTTACGCTTTGTTTTAACACTCTGGTGCTCCTGTCTGCTATCTCTGTCTTTTACGCTTTGTTTTAACACTCTGGTGTTCCTGTCTGCTATCTCTGTCCTTTGATTTTTTTTCTCCAGTTAGCATCAGTTATTGGATCAATGGAGCACCTAAGGCAGTGATTTTTGTTGTTGTTGTTGTTTGTTTTTGTTCTTTTCCCCTCTTTTTCATTTTTTTGTGCTTCACACTGTGTCCTCTTCATCAGCAAAAGAAACAAAAAAAAGGGGGGGGGGGGGGGGGGGGGGGGGGAGCAATTTCCACTACTCTTTTTTTTAGTAAGCAGTCTTTCTTTCAATGACCACTATATTTTTTCTTTTTTGTTCTCTCTCTCTCTCTTCTCTTTCTCTCTCTCTCTTTTAACCAGTCTCACATACTATGCATGGTCTGTATGTTCTCTTACAAATGGACATATACCTGTCCTTTGGTCTTAGTCCTATGGGAGTTATAGTCAGGGAAAATAAAATAAAATAGATATCTAAACTGTTAATGATCAGAAAATATAAAGATGCTCACATGTTCATTTACTTTTGATTTTCGCTTTCTCCCTGTGACCTTGTTCTCATTGCAGATCAGTCGCTTGTTGGATATCTTTGATATCTTTTTAGTTGACGATGAACCTGTAATGAAATGGTGGTTTGAACCATGGAAAATGGGGATTGTGCAAATATTGGTCAATCATCTTTGGGATTATCTGAGTGAAATGTTATGCAAATTATATGTTCCTTTGAGTGCATGTCAGTGTACTTTTGCAGTGCTTCTTATTAATAAAAAAATGGAAAATGGATCTGCACCAATTTTTACATGGTTTGCCTTTACTCTCTGTGTGTATGTGTGTGGGCATGCGTGCATGTGTATGTGTGAGTGTGTGTGTGTGTGTCTTAGCATGTACATTTGTATATGGAGTGTGTAGCTGTTCTTTTCTTTCATTATTGTGATATTTCTGATGTGTGTGTGTGTGTGTGTGTGTGTGTGTGTGTGTGTGTGTGTGTATGCTCAACGCCTGTGTGTGTGTGTGTGTGTGTGTGTGTGCGCGCCTGCTGTTTCTCCTACAAGTAAATCAAGTACAAGTTTTTGATGCATTCTAATATGTGTCCGATTATTTCTTTTTTCTTTCTCTCTTTTGTCCTGTGGGCCTTTATCTTGTTAAGGATCCTGACATTGTAGTGTTGACGATTGTTTGTGTATAAGTGTGTGTTACATGTTCAGTCAGTGTTTCAAGAAGAGAGTGAGATGGGAGAAACAAGTTGTTACAGGCAAACATTGACAGTCGGGCTATCTCTGTAACTCTCCCCATAGGCTTGCCTTGTTCATGAAGCACTTAACACTCACATCTATATAACAGTGGTCGAGAATTCTTCCACTTGGTTCCCAGAAATAATTACCATTGAATAAGGAAAACAATGGTGACATCTACATAACAGTGGTCAAGAGTTCTTGCGCTTGGTTCCCTGAATTATTACCATTGAACAAGAAAAACAATGGTGGATAAATGTGGCGAACGTGGGAGAGAGAGAGGGAGGGTGGGGGCAATGCGCAAATTTAGCTGCTCTGTTTCCCATCTGTATCTGAACATTCACGCACGCAGTCACCACACACACACGCACACGCACATGCACACACACACACACTCAAATGTGCGCGCGCATATGTCCGCTCGCTCCTGCACACATATATACACGTGCATGCATGTGCACGTCCACACCCACACGCATGTGCACATACACATGAACGCACAAAAGCATATATACACATGCACATGTGTACATGCCCACATACAAAGACACTCACACATATACACACACATGAACACATATATATGCAGATACATGTGTGTGCTCATAAAACCCCACAAATTAAACACATATGATGATGATGATAGATGTTAATGAATACTTATGCACACACACTTCTGCACAGTCACGCACACGAGCACATACACACGTGCGCGCACACACACACACATATGTGCACACATACACACACAAGCGTGCACCACGCATGCACACACATACACATGCGCATACACACACATGCGCCCGTGCCCCACACATCCATATGCACACATGTACATTCACTATACACACATACAAAAAAAAGGCAACCAATGATAGGTAGGCACTAAAGGTCTGACCAGCACATTGGGCTAATGCGTAGGTCAGACATCTGCTAAGTCACAGCCATGAGACCCTCTTCTTCAATTCTCTCATCTTAGTTGTTAATTCATCTATCCATCAGCTTTAAATCATGTGTGTAGTGTGGTCTCAAAACTTAGTGGATGTGGTGTAGCTATGTGGACTAGTCCGTACGCAGTGACGCCTCCTTGATGAAAAACAAACTGAAACTATCTCTCCTTGTATGGTCCACTAGAATGCAGGCCTACACGACGATGAGATCACTGCAACATGTGCAATTTCGATTATCGTAACAGGTCTACTTATGTGGGCCCTGCCGGAAAATGAATTATAGTGCCACACCCATCCCGCTTCACTTGTAGGTTCCCTGTTGAGCCGAAGCATACAGTTCTTGAGGGTGAGGAGGAGATGACTGTCGAGAAAGCGAAGGAAGAAAAATGAGGAGAATACAACTGATGGAGAGGAGGACTACAGGAGGGAAAAGAGGGGAGAGAAACAAACTGTTCAAAAGAACCAGCCATGGAGGCATGACAAGGGTAGCCACAGCGACCTTCAAAAGGACAGCTGTGCTCTTTGTGGGTTGTCGGCCTCTGTTCAGGTGAGTGTTAATACATGAATAAACAAATCAATAAATGAATAATTTTCAAAGGAAGGGAAAAAAAAACTATCTTTCGACTTGACTATTTGACTCCTTCTTCTTCTTTTTTTTTTTTTTTTTTTAACCTTTTTCTTTTCTTTCTTTCTTTCTTTTTTTTGACAATAAAACTGACGTCACATGAGTGTCTGATGGCTCAAGTGGAAAAGCAAATAAACCTCCAAGCAAACAACAAACATTAATTTTAGTCACATCAAAAACAACACACACAACACACACACACACACACACACACACAGAGGGAGAGAGAGAAATAGGATTGAAGTAATCCATAAGACCGTTGCATTCCTTTAATACAATTAACCGATCATATCAAGAGAAAGAATACCGTTCGTTGAGTTAAAAATGGGATTATCAGATGGGCTATATATACCGACTTCTATGTGGGTATCTGAGTAACTATGGACCACAAAACCTTTCTTCACTAACAAAAATTTGAAAACTAATATGGCGATTCTTTATCAGAACTAAATATGTTTGAATATTGTGAAAAGCATTTTTTTTCTCCAGATGAAGCATGTGGTCAAATCTTGACAGTTTGTATAGGACTTCCTCACTCTGATTTACAAAATAACATTGAGACTGCAGCTAAACATATCATTCCTTTTGACAAATTTAAGATTCACACTTAAAAATGATTATCATTATCATAACATATATAGGGATGAACGTGTTTCATGTGTGGAATATAGTTGATGAAAACAGTACTTTCGAAGTTATAAACAGTTCTGAAAAAACCTTTAGAATGGGAGGAGATTATCTCCTTTTGCCGTATCAGTTCATACAATAAAGGACTGCGCCAGAATAAATTCCTAAAACTGAAAGAATAAAAGCAGTAAAGTGTTACAAATTATTAGAGAGAGAGATAGAGAGAGAGAGACAGACAGACAGACAGACAGAGAGAGATATATTGTGATATACTCCCGAGCAAAATTAAAATAATTTACAACGAGCTTTTTATCCAAGTGGAAAAATCAGCTTTCATAATCCGGCTGACTTGGAAGTCATCTTGAAGAGAATGAAAAAGAAAAGTGAAATTTAAGGTCAGACTGTTTCTAGTTTGTTTGACTATGGACTATACATTAGGGCTGCAATTAAAAAGAAAAATCTAATGGATAAATAATAACAAATGGAGTCACAGTCTGTTTTTCACTGTTTGAATTTTTATAAGAGAGCATGGCTTATCCTTGACGTTATGCAGTTTTTGAAGCAACGCCTTGGATTTTAATTTAAGGCTTTCTACCAACTCTCGGGAATTCTGCAAGGACTAGATGACCATCTGAAATACAAATGTGAAATTGTCCGACACTGTTATACTTAAGGTTGAACAGGCCTTTGGATAATAGAACAATTTCTTTTTGTTCTCCCCGCAAACGAAAATGTTTGATTACTTACATTACGAATACAAATATTTGTCTGTGCACTGAAACACAGACATAATACCCAGAAAAGCACTTAATAAAAAGGTCTATGGGGGATTTTATGACAAAAAGTCACCTAACTTACTGTGTTTACAACAAGCTTTTCCTTAAGTGGAAAATCAGCTTAGATGCTCCGGCTGACTTGGAAGTTGTTTTGAAGAGAATGAAAGAATAAAGTGAAATTTAAGGTCAGATTGGCCAACTCTGCGCTCGATACTGGCTGCACACAACAAAAGTTTTTATCATCGGAACGTTTTCTTTTTAAAAAAAAAAAAAAAATATATATATATATATATATATATATATATTATTTATTTATTTTTGCTCAGGCCTACTTCTTATTTATTGTGCTGCAGTACTACAAAACACACCAACGAGCCTGATGTATTCCCTTACCCTGTGTTCGGAAGAAACCCTCCTATAATTAGATTTTATACTATGGAGCCACAGTCTTGATAAATCTTGATCTTGGTCTTGATCTTGATCGATGAGACGCTTAAGGCCTGGGTTGGCCAGTTCGTCTTTCCAGGAAGTAATCCTGAATGCTTAATTTGGCATGCGTGGCTAGTGGTAGCAATCTGGATCATAGTATGTAAGCAGGTTTGTCCAGTGGGCGTCCAACCTGCATTTGAAAACTGACATCGTAGGTGCAGTGACAACACTGTCCGATCGATCTCAGTTTCATAATCCACGAAGAAATCTGATAAAACTTACTCATGTGTAATCTTCAACTTTAGAATACTAAACTCAGGGGGGCTGTTTAGACGAAAAACAAAAGGTGTCTTAGGCTCAACTCGATGCGCTAAGTTGAATGGAACCCTCAGCTAAGCTGTACGACCACTCCTTTCCCATGAAACTGCGACAAATACACAGTAAGCTGAGTACTCCTTCCCCACCTGCACGCCATTTTGAGCATGATCCAAAATTTTTTAAAAAAAAAAATTACAACGTGTGATCAGCAGTCAAAATGGCTTGCAGGTGGGTTGCTCTGGCTGTGATCGCTGAGCTTACTGTGTATTTGTCGCAGTTTCATGGGAAAGTAGTGGTCGTACAGCTTAGCTGAGGGTTCCATTCAACTTAGCGCATCGAGGTGAGCCTAAGACACCTTTTGTTTTTTCGTCTAAACAGCCCCCCTGAGTTTAGGCGCGCATTTTAGATGGAGCTACTTGCGGAACGTTGCCTATTGCCAGAGCCAGTTTTTCGTCTTTACAGAAATGTAACAATTATCCAAGCTCAGCACAAGAGGTAAAGCTTAGCCTGCAACTGTTGTCTCCCGTTTGTCTGTTTGTTTTCAGTTTTTAGTCGGCAAGTCAGGAACAAAGCCACAGAACTTGCCGAGCTGCGAGCAGCCTCAGGAGTCATGTGATACTTGACGCGGAATTTACAAAGTTCATCAAGATCAGGATTTGGGGCGTTGTATCAAAACACTTGGCCTATTTACGTTCGGCTTTCACGTGAAAATATTACGGGGCAGTGACGATTTGAAGCTCTCTCTGAAGGGCTGTTTTAGCAAGGCCACTGGATTTTATTATTTGGCCATACTCAAGTGTGTTTTTTTTTTTTCCCTGACTGATGTAAGTAGATCAAAAATCCATGTTGGTCTTTTCCGGAATGCATGAAAAATTGAAGATGTGCTGTCCCAAACCCCAAGAACGCGATTTTTTTTGCTTTCCATTTGTGATGCTGCGTTACAAAAAACAACTCTTTAATGGGCTTTAAACCCCAACTTTTGATCAGTATGCAGCTCGTTTTAAGATTGCTTAAATACAGTTTCTTGGAATTATTATAAACAAGGACACTGAACCTGTACTGCAACCAGAGTTTCAGGGGGGAAATCTTGGAAAAGAAACCGAAGCTGGGTTCTTTCCCAGTACTTTAAAATTGAGAGCTGTGTGGTATTTGGAGCAGTTTGGATTAAAAAAAAAAAAAAGGGAGAAAAAGGGTCTTAGAAACATCTCCCCTCCACACACACTTCTGTTGTGTGGCCACAATCAACACTGATTATTTTGTCACAGAATAGAGGGTTTCCATGAACTGGCTGCCAGACTTAAAAAAATACTTTTTCATGTGTAGGCTTGAAATAGCTCACTTTCTCTCTCTCTCTCTCTCTCTCTCTCTCTCTCTCTCTCTCTCTCTCTCTCTCTCTCTCTCTCACACACACACACACACACACACACACACACACACACACACACACACACACACACACATACCCATTACCACCATCTTCATCATTATCTTCATTGTCATGATCATCATCATGACCCATTATTGTCGTTAACCTGGAAGTTGTACCAACAAAAATATGAAACTGCTCAACATTAACACAGGTGTGTGTGTGTGTGTGTGTGTGTGTGTGTGTGTGTGTGTGTGTGTGTGCAAGGGATTAAAGCAAAAGAAGTTGCCAGAAATAAAGATTTGAAATACATCTAAAACTAATTTAGACAGTGCCTCTGCTCTTCTTCTCCCCCCTCCTCCCTCCCCTTTCCTCCACTCTCTTGCCCCCTGTTGTAACCAGCCCCCCAATACTATCCAGGCTGGAAAACTCGCTGGATCTGAGGATATCTTTAAAAAAAAAACGTGATTTTCAGACCCAGGATAAAACATTTGAGGGGGGAAAAAATAGCCCACCAGAAAAAAATAGTTGTGAACTCTTTATGATTGTCTCATATTAAATCCAATTTTTCCAGTCCAGGTTTCCATAATATGATTTGATATTCAAGGTAATGCTGTCTGCATCTTTTAGTGATACTGATTGCTGTTTCATTATTCACTGACATGCCATGTGACATCAGATAGTGATAGTAATTGTCAACACATTGCTGACATGTCAAGTAACCTTAGTGATAATGATTGCTGTTACATCATGGACATGCCATGTGACCTCAGACAGTGGTGAGTGTCATCACATCATTGACATACCATGTGACCACATACTGATGATGATTGCTGTCACATTAACATGCCATGTGACCTCCCTCATACATTGATAATGATTGCTGTCACATCAGTGACCTGCCATGTGACCTCTGTGATAGTGATTGTCATCACATCAATGACATGTCAGTTGACCTTTGATAGTGACAAGGATTGCCATCAGATCACTAACATAATATAATGATGGCTTTCATTTTACTGACGAGCCATATGACCTCAGACAGTGATGATGATGGGTGTCATGACACAGACATAAGCCATGTGACCTCAGACAGTGGTAATGATTGCTGTCACATTGACATGCCATGTTGCCTCACTGAGCATGATTGCAATCAGTGTCACATTAAAATGTCATGTAGCCTCGGACAGCAATAATAATGGCTGTTACATCATTGATATGTCGTATGACTTCAGACAGTGACAAGGATTGTCGTCACATCATTGACATGTCATGCCATGTTATATGATGCCACGTCAATAATGCAACACCATACAGTGATTGCTGTCACATAGTAATCATGATATTTAGCCATGTAACGCCTGTCACAGTGATGGTGACATGTTGTCACAGAAAGCGTGATGATGTGTCATTTTGGTAATTATGATGACCTGTCAGTGTCACAATTGTATTTATTAACATGCCTTGAGATGTCAGACAGCAGTGATGACTGTTGTCATCTCATGACATTGGCATGTGATTGTCACAACATGACATGACATGTGATGTCAGATAGCGATGATGACTGTTGTCATGACGTTGACATGCCATGTGATAATGAGACTGTAATGATGATTCTGTCACAACATGGACATGGTGATGTCAGACATGTGATGTGACATTGATATGCATGTGATGACTGTACTGTTGCCATGACATTGACATGACATGTGATGTCAGATAGCGATGATGACTGTTGTCATGACACATGTGATAATGACAGTAATGATGTGTCACAACATGGACATGACATGTGATGTCAGATAGCGATGATGACTGTTGTCATGACATTGACATGCCATGTGATAATGAGACTGTAATGATGATGATTGTCACAACATGGACATGACATGTGATGTCAGATAGCGATGATGACTGTTGTCATGACGTTGACATGCCATGTGATAATGAGACTGTAATGATGACATGTGATGTCAGATACATGGACTGTTGTTATGACATTGTGCCATGTGTCAGACAGTGTGACGGGATGACATGGGATGTTTACAGTGCTGTTTACAGTCATTAGTCATTTGATGCCATAACACAAACGACATGGGATGTGGCATGAGACAGTGACAGTGACTCATCACAACTTTGATGCCTGACGTTTTGGCTGTGATTACCTTTGTCACAGTATTGATGTGCAGTGCCAGTTTTATCTGAATGGGCCGACAGTACCAGCTTGGTCTAGTTTTATCTGCCAGTTGGATATCAGTAGTTTTGCTAGCACATTATTCGTTGTTGTTCATCATGTAGATGTTGTCTGTGTGGTTTCTCTTTCTCTTCAGTGTGGAATCATTTTCCCCCTGCATGTTGACAGCCCTGGCAAGGCCCTGTCTGTTTGGCTGGTCCCCTAGAATGGAACTGAACCAAAAGTGAATTTAGAAAAGACTGCCTGGTAATTATCAGGAATACCTAAGTCTTACTTTGCTGTTCAGAGGATGGATTATTGGCGACAATCAGTGAAGACCTAAAAGGTCTTGATTTTTGGAGAGAGAGGGAGGGAGGGAGAGGGAGAGAGGAGTGACAGAGAGAGAGGGAGGGAGGGGTAGAGAGGAGTGAGAGAGAGAGAGAGAGAGGAGTGACAGAGAGAGAGAGGGAGGAAGAGAGGAGTGACAGAGAGAGAGAGAGGGAGGGAGAGAGAGAGTAATCATTGTGTATTTCTGGATGTATTGGATGGATTTCTTTTGTCTTCAGTTTCAGGAACTCGGTCTGATCAGACGGTACCCCCTGTACATTCTGGGGGGTAAGTACATGCAACTGGGTGATATAAGTTAAGATGGCTTTGTAAAATAATTATGAATGATTATATAGTATAAATAATAAGGGCTATGTAGGATAACTGTAAACAGCTGTTTTAATAGATATAAACGTGAAATGAGTTTACACAACTGTGTTTGGTATAAATGGCTGTTTTTAAATAAGTATAAACAGTTTTTGCGAAATAATGTTATTAACTGTGTCAAATGAATTTGTGTGCCTTAAGTTTGAAAAACCCTGTGGGATAGCTTTAAACAAAACTACTAATAACAACAAAAAATACAATATCAAATTAGTATAAACAAGAATGTGGAATAAGTTGCAATGTATGTTACGCACACAGTGTAGAAAGAACAGGCCCTAAGATTGATCCCTTGGGGACCTTAGGTTTCAAAGATGATGGGCTTGGGAACATGCAGTTCACAGTAACTGACCATGCAGTTTGAATAACGGGAGACAAATCATAGGAGAGGAGTGTCCCCCCCCCCCCCCCCCCCCCCCCAAAGTAACATGGAATTATGAACAGAACGATATGGACAGTGGCATCAAAGGCTGCTGAAATGCCATCGAAAGAAGGGATATGTTGTCGCTGGGTATTCATGCATGTCTGTTTGTGAGCATGTGCTTAGTATGTGTGTGCTAGTAAGAGAGAGAGAGCTTGTGTGTGTGTGATTCTTTTGTTCTCCCTGTGCCAGATTGAGTACACCAGTCCTTGGATACTATAAATTTATTTATGTATTTCATATGTTTCTCAGCATGAAGACTTCTGTTTTTTTTTTGCGTTTAGCAACTTGGAGCAAATACTGTTGGCATTGCTCGAATTAGGGACTGTTGGGATTTTTTGGGTGAATAGTGTTAACACTTACTGAAGCGGCTCAAAGGGTAGTATGAAAACTGACATTTGACTCCTTACAGAAATGGCTGAATTGACAGGGTGCATAGTGAAAGATGTGTGTGCCTTTATTATGTTATACTTGGACATGTTGAATAACAAACTTCTTCGTTGTACCCTGCTTTCTGCAGATGTGAGTGATTCTGATAGCTATCCACACGTAAAATGCATCAGTGCCTTGGTTTGTCCATTGTTTTTAACAGCTGTCCACACGTAAAACGCATCAGTGCCTTTGTGCCTTGTTTTTTTAACAGTTGTCCACACGTAAACGCATCAGTGCCTTTGTGCCTTGTTTTTAACAGATTTGGACACACAGAAAACTTTAACCTGATTCGCAGCATAATCTGTAAGCAGTTTCACGTGTTGTTTATTCTGTAGTGCAGTGTCGAGAATGTGTGCTCAATAGCTCAGTGCTTGTTCTGCCAGCTGGTGAGCGGTAAGTAGTGTATGTTGTTATTGCACATTCTCAATCATCCTGTGTTTCCCTATGGCATTATAGCAGCTGTAATAGTAAAACTGTCGGTTCAATTAAAAAAATTCTGTTTCAAATTAGTATTATATCTGCAAACAAAAAAAAAAATTAAAATGACCGCAACTCTCAGACTTCTGGCTATGTAGAGGTCACATGAATATTAGTTGTGCAGATAATATCTGATATTTTGACCCTGATATTGAAATCCAAAATCCCTCGTGCCTTATCTGTTTCTCTGAATCAAGATAAGATATTACATTAGTGATGAAGATGTATTATTAATTCCAGGTTATAATATTGTTTAAAATGATCCTGTTGAAGACAAAGAGACAGATCCTCTGCTGTAGGTCAGTGAATCTTCAACTTCAGCAGCTTTCCCACATAAAACAGCATGACATAGAGGCAGTGTGAATAGAAGTTTCGCTGAACAAGTAGTTCATTAGCTGTCATTTTAATCAGGTTTTACTGTCAAAACCAAGCAAAGTGAGTAAACTTGATGGATGGATGATAGATGCAGTTTCCTCCTCCCTGTGAAAAAACAAATTTACTCGGTGGCTTTAAAACAGAGATCTTCCCTCATCAAGAGAGACTGTCCATAAATGTTTATAATCTCCCCCCTCCAATTTATTAATGATGTATTTGTCCCATAGATGTAATGGGTGGAAGAATGTTGTATAATATCTCTGATAACATGGATTTTTTCCTGTTCTTAGTTGATCCATGTCTTTCCTACACACCTTTCCATCCTCTTCTCTAGCTCAAAATTAGAAAGAAATGTAATGGAAGATCTGTATTTTTGTAACAGTAATGGGATTTCAGTATTGGTGGGATGGCCCCAGGGAGTGGCTTAACAACATTATAGTAACAGATATTGTGGTGTGTCCTATTAAAGTTGACCAGGTGTAAAGAAAATCTTCAGTGTCTGTGATCATAATCTCCTATAAAAAAAAAAAAAAAAATGAAGTTGTATGGTTTGTCAACATCAGCCCATAGAGTTCCAAAAGCATATCTCACAAAAAGACAACCGTATGTGACTTAAGGCACACCTGTCTTCAACAGCAATCCTTAAATGTAGCATTCCACACGCTCTCCATGTAGGATCTGTATGTAAACTTTTTGCAGGTGACACCATAACTAACATCAGCCATTATGATTTTACCAGTATTTCAATTAGTTTGCAAGAAAGTACTAACAATCTTGTAAAATTGATTGAACTTATGCATAAGTCACTTTTCCCTCAAAAAACAAATTCCTTGGACTAAAAAAAAAAAAAAAAAAAAAAACCCCAAACTTGCCAATGATTTCCATCCTACACACCTTAAAAATGTATTTGTGGAACAAGTCGCTTACATGCAGTCTAAGGAATAATAATTGATTATGACTGATCTCAGCTGGAATCCCCACATAACTTTGTTATGCAAAGGACTTTCCCTGAAAGAATATGATCTGGCCAAAATCAAATATCCTCTGACTTTCATTCGCATTTTTCCAAGCTCACATTCAGTCTTCTGTAGATAATGCAATGACTTTCTGCAGGTATGAACACACACTGAGGCCACTTTTGCATGAGCATGATTGTGTATGCCCATTCTTTTCTCTTTTCTTGCTGTAGAATTGTCGGTCTTGGCACTGTCTGCTTTATTCTAAATGATTGAACTTTTCACCTCAATCATGGTGAGAGAGAGAGTGTGTGGATGTGTGTTACTCATGTGCTTCACTCAGCTTTCATCTGGTTTTATCAGTGGTTTCAATTGTACTTGATTCATGATTTTTATCAGTTCTTTCTTCTGTTTTTTTTTTTTTTTTTTTTTTCTTTTTTTCATTCTGTCTCTTTAACTGCATATCACTGTGTCACATTTTATTCTCTGTCTCTCTATCTGTGTGTCTGTCTGTCTCTCTCTCTCTCTCTCTCTCTCTCTGTCTCTGTCCCTCCCTCCCTCCCTCCCTCCCCCTCCATTTTCTCTTTTTAAATTGCGTATCATCATCAGTATGTTGCATTTTATGTTCTAAACATGTTCATGCCATCTTAAGATTTTTACATTTTATACTTCGCAACTTTCTTCCATCTCTCTCCCTCTCCTTTCGCCCCCTTGCCTCCTTCCCTCCTGTCATCCCTCTCTGTCTTTCTGTCTCCATGTCTGTCTGTCTCAGCCATTCATTATCCCTGTCTTTCTATTTCTCTGTTTTTGGTGCATGCACCTCCACTTTCCCTGTCGCTCTGGTTCATCATGTGTATGTGCCTAATGTCTTCTTGAATATACCAGATTTATGATTATGGTTGTATTTTAAACCGCATTAGTTCAAACTTATCTCTGTCCTTCAGTGTACATGATTTCTTTTTTCTTAGTCAAAGTCAGTTTTTTTGCCCACCAGTCTGTTTCTTTCCCCTCTGTCGCTCTCTCTCTCTCTCTCTCTCTCTCTCTCTCTCTCTCTCTCTCCTCCCCCCCCCCCCCCCCCCCCCCCCCCCCCCCCACCTTCTCATACTTGCTCACTTTTCCTCCTCCCTCGCTTTCTGTTGGTTTTTAAATTGCATGTCATTTATGTTTTATTCTCTCTGTCTCTTTCTCTCTCTCTCTCCCCCTCCTTCCTGGGGGAGTTTTGCCTCAGCTGTGTTTTGGGCAACAAGTCCTCAGAGATGTTATAAACACATTCCCACTGACAGCTCTGTTGACACTGCCGAGTTGACAGCCTTTGTCCTGGCTCTTGAAATGGTCTCTAAATCAAAACATTTATAAAAATTTTTTCATGTTGTTGGGCTTCCTTTCTGCTTTTGAGGCCATTGCCGGCTGTAACCTCAAAACACCCTCAAGTGCTGAAATTGTTTGAACTATATTATATACCTCTCAGAAATCTGATGGACACAATCTAGTTTTCGCTTGGGTTCCAAGTCATGTGGGCATTGGTAAGAATGAAATGGTTGATCAACTTGCAACTTAGAGAGCTATAAAGAAAGAGTTTAGCAGATTGTCTATTCCTCGCACTGATCTGAAAACCAAAGCCCGGGTTTATGTTATAGACCTCTGACAAGAAGAATGGAACTTGCAGATGGATATCTGTCCAAACTCTTCCAAATCTTGTTTCCACACAGGCCACCCATTCTTTTAAATTAATAAAAATGGTAAAGTTGCTTGGTGGTGCATTCCATGTCATGTTCCACTCAACAGTGAAACAGGTTCTTTCAGAGTGTTGGACTTTCATGATGATCCATGAAGACCTTGTTCAGAGATGTCCCACCTGGTGTGATCCTCGAATTTCTAACAGAGATCAACATTTCTGATCTGATCTGAGATTTTATGGAAGACAGATTTTTAATGAAGTTTCCAGTGTGTTTTTAGATGGTGTATTTTAGTGTGCTGTTTAGATGAGTTTCTTTTTTTTTTTTGTTTATGACAAAGTTTGCAAGTTGACTTCAACGTGGGAACAGCCCTGATATGGCCCTTTACAGTCAGCTGGGCTAGTCAGCTGGCTATAAGCAACATTACCTCTCCCCCATCCCTCCCTCCTTCCCGCCCTCCATCTCTGTTGTTAGTTTGCATGTCACGGTGTTGCATTTTAACTTCCATACTTACTCATGCTGTATCAGAAAGGCATTGTTTTATGCTTCACTGCTTCCTTCCATCTCATGTTCTCTTCTTCTCATCCCCAGTCCCCCCTCCCCTCCCCCCCCCCCCCCCCCCCCCCCCCCCTCCTCTCTCTCTCTCCTCTCTCTCTCCCCCTGTCTCGCACAGTCTCTGTCTATCTCTGTTTTTGGTCCATACCCCTCCAATTCTTCCCATCACTGTTTAATAATGTATATGTGCATACTGCATTCTTGCATAGATGCAAAATTTATTATGCTTGTATTCTGTGTAAGTTCTAACCTTTAATATAAACTTTAATGTACTATGATTTCTTTTCCTTTGTTGGTCAGTTCCCTTCGGGGGTTGCAACCTTGCCGTGGTCGGAGGGCTTGCGTGGTCCATTGATCTTTTAGGCTTTGCTGACAGGGGCATCAATACTCGACTAGATGGTTTAGTTGTTGTGAACGCTTCTAGGCCTGTATAGCCAAGTTGCTGACTGGCCTAAGCATTACGTGGTAGGAACTGATGCCCCTGGTAGGGTCTCCCATGTTAGGTTAGGAGTGAGGGCCCAGACAAATAGTAGCCCACCCTTTTCCTATTCTGTCTTCTACCTTTCTTAATGGATCTTTTCTTTCTTTGTCTCCCCTTTAAGCCTTCTTTTCCAGACTCTCTTTTTCTCTGATACTTGAGTCGCTGCCGTAAGCAGCAGGGAAGCCCAAGTTACAGTTACCTGGTGAGGGGCTGAGTAGCTGATCCCACTTCAGTCGCTAAGGTGCACTGTCTGGTTTTCATGCGGGATGGTACCAGGCTCACAGACGCCATACTATGGCCATCCATTGCCCCTCCCCCCACGGCAGCTCTCCTGGGTTGACCGTTTATTTCTGCCAGTATTTAAAGACCTTCATGGCCTCAATAAACATTAAAACAGGAAAGAGAAGAAAACTGGGTTCCGACCCTTCCAGGGATACGGACTCGGATTCAGACACAGAAGCCCGGAAGACCATAGGTGCTTGGCCCTCTTGGCTGATTATCCAGTCGGCGGATAGCGAGCGACCCATTACTAAGTTGAGTTCCTTTGCTGTTGCCAAGGGGCTGAAAGGTCTTGCAGGCGCAGAGCTGAAATCAGTGAAGAGGGTGAGGGATGTCAGTGTTTTCGGAGCTGGATCTGTGTGTCTTGAATGGGAAATCACCAACTGACTTTCACTCTGCTAATGGCACCACATCTTGTCTGGATCTTTCTGTCTGTGACCCATCTTTGTTTTTGGATTTTGTTTGGGAGGTTGATGAGGATCTGCATGGTTGTGACACTTTCCTGTGTTGCTTCGGTATACAAATGCAGAGAGTGAGTCTTTACCAGAACGCCTCAATTTCATCAAAGTAGATTGGGACCTCTTTGCCACTAAGTTTCTTATGGATCTGGAAGAGAGGACAAGATCCTGCAAAGTGAAGACCCGGCAGGAAGTCTTTCAGATTTCATACTGAATTGCGCAAAGTCAACCATCCACACGTCGTCTTCCAAGAAGCGCCTGATGCCAAAAGTTCCTTGGTTCAACTCTGAATGCAAGGAAATTAACAAAACCTGCAAAAGAGCTCAAGTCGGGTCTATTGCAGACCTTCGATGCCCAACGTCCGAGCGCATCAGAAACTGAGGGCCAAATCCAAACACATTTATAAAACCAGTAAACGTTTATCTTGGAAACAGTTTTGCTCAAGTCTCACATCCAAAACATTGAAGAAAAAAGTTTGGAAAATCATCAAGAAAATTAAAGGGAAGAACACCTGCCCCACTGTGAACCATCTCAAGTTTTCTGACTCTTTAATAACAGAGAGAAAAAGCAGTTGTTAATCTGCTTGCTTCAACCATTGAAAAGAATCCCTCCTCTTCAAACAAATCAGCCAGTTTTATCAAAAACAAAGCCCTTAAAGAAAAATCACCCTGCAACTTTTCATCAGACAACATGGAAGACTACAATCTTCCTTTCACTTTAAATGAATTGAAATCCGCCTTACTTTCCTGCAGTGATTCCTCTCCGGGTATAGATGAAATCCATTATAAACGTTTGAAACATCTTCCGCAAAAAGGTCTGCACATCCTGCTACATGTATACAACCATATATGGACTGCTGGATTTTTTCCACCTTCTTGGCGAAAAGCCCTCATCATTCCCATTCCCAAACCTGGAAAAGATCTTTCGAACCCATCCAATTACTGTCTGATAGCTTTGACCAGCTGTGTCTGTAAATTGATGGAGAAAATGGTCATTGCTAGACTCATGTGGAAACTCGAAACTGACGGCCTTTTGGTGAAAGAACAGTGTGGTTTCCGCAAACATCGGACTACAGTTGACCATTTGATCCACCTAGAATCTACGCTTTGGAATGCCTTTCTGAACAAACAACATGCAGTGGCTATTTTCTTCGACTTGGAGAAGGCCTATGATACCACTTAGAAGTCTGGGATACTTCATGATCTCCATGATCTTGGTTTTGGGGGTCATCTTCCACTTTTCATTCAACATTTTTTGGCAGAACGACAGTTTCAAGTCCGGGTTGACACCACTCTGATGTTCATGAGCAGGAGTTGGGTGTTCCACAAGGAAGCATACTGTCTCCTGCCCTCTTTAGCATCAAGATTAACAACCTTGTTAAATCCATTCAACAGGGTTCAGACTGCTCTTTGTTTGTGGATGATTTTGCTGTTTTTGCAACTGGAAGCCTGTACCGGAGTGTCCAGCGCAGGCTCCAGCTTCGTGTGGATAAAATTCATCAGTGGGCGGATGAAACGGCTTCACCTTTTCTCCTACGAAGACACAGTGCATTCACTTCCATAATTTTCGTCAGTTTTTTTTTCCAGATCCTGAAATCAAAATAGGGAAATCTCCCATTCCAGCTGTCAAAGAGGCCAAATTCCTAGGAGTTATTTTTGACCCAAAACTCAACTTTCTCAGCCACATTAAAAACCTCAAAAACCTCTTGCCAGAAAGCTCTGAATTATTCTGCGGGTTGTAGCACACACCGACTGGGGCGCTGATAAGAAAACTTTGCTGCACCTATACAGAGCCTTGGTCCGTTCCAAACTGGACTATGGTTGTGCTGTGTACGGCTCTGCAAGACCGTCTTACCTAAAACTCTTGGACCCTATCCACCATCAAGGGCTTCGTCTCTGTCTTGGAGCATTCTGCACCACCCCTGTGTACAGCCTGTACGCAGAGGCAGGTGAACCCTCACTGTCCAACTGCAGGCTGAAACTATCTTTGAATTACTATATCAGATTGTTCTCTGAACTGAAAAACCCTGCCTATGACTGTGTCTTTGACCTTCAGTTCCAAAGCAAATTCGAAAACAACCCTAACTGTATTCTGCCGTTCGATCTTCGTATGCAGCCTCACATGTGGAATGCAGGTCTAGACCTAGGAGTTGTGTCCGATTTTTCCAGGTTTCCAGATCGGCCTCCGTGGACCTTTTTTTTTCACACCAGAGATTCGTTTTTTGATCTTGCAGCTTTTCGCAAAGAATCTACTAGCTCACTGGCATACAGGGCATTGTATGCTGACCTCTGTTCAGAATTCCCATCATATCAGAAAATGTTCACCGACGGTTCCAAGTCTGAAGATGCAGTGGCATGTGCAGCCTATTGCCCTGGTGCTCCTTCTCAGATACTGTTAGAACATATTCCTTCAGATGTTTCTGCTTACTCTGCTGAACTTACAGCTCTGGTTCTGGCACTGAGGATAATCTCACAATCTAAAAAGAGGGACTTTCTGGTTCTGTCAGATTCACTGTCAGCTTTGGAGGCCATAGCTGGCCGCAGCCTTCAGCATCCAGAACTTTTACACTTCTTTGAACTTTTTACCAAGTTGAAAGTGGAGGGTTACAACATTATTCTGGCTTGGGTTCCTGGTCATGTTGGCATCAGAGGGAACGAAATGGTTGATCGTTTGGCCAAGAATGCCATAACGGAGAAATTGTCCAACATATATATCCCCTGCTCAGACCTGAAACCCAAAATTAACGATTATGTCACAGACCTCTGGCAGGAGGATTGGAATACACACAGACAGATAACAAACTCTTTCAGATCCGGGTTTTTCGATGTATTTTAAAGAATTGTGTGAATGAAAAGATGAAAGTGAGTTGATTTTAACATGGTGACAGTCTTGATGTGGCCTTTTGCGGTCGGCTGGGCTATAAGCAACTTTATCTGATCTTATCTTATCTTGTTGGTCAGTTTTTCATCCACCAGTCTGCTCTCTTTCTCTTTGCTCTGCCCCCCCCCCCCGTCTCTCTCTTTCTCTCTAGCTTTTTTGTCTTGCATGACTGGCGCCTATATACATGGGTATAATAATGTATGTTTTTTTTTTTTTTTTTTTTTTTTTGCCTGGCATATTTTATGTTGTATGAATGTTGAATTATGTTGGTATTACTTATTAACATGATATTGCCTGTACCCAGCTTACTCTTCCTTTTGCCTCTCCCCGCCTCCCTCCTGCTCTGTATTCCAAATTATGAATACTTTGTTTTATTCATTTTATTGGATCTTTTAAACATGCTGTCGTTGTTGATTATAGTATCTTTCCAAGGCAAGGACTGGATGAAAAAAAGCACATTACTGCATATGTATAATCTTTGCAAATATAGAATTTTATTGATTCTGTCGTACAATCTGTTCCAGATAGTCTATTGTTGAATCTGTTTTCAAGACACTGTGACAGGCAAAGAGAAACCAAATGACTTGTAAATTTCTAATGCCTTCTGACATAAATGTCAGTCATTCATGCATTTGATGATGATAAAGGGTGAGCTAATGCAAAAGTGACTTGTGATAAGACAGGGTGAAATTCACGCCATCCAACAATTTCCACAGGGTGCTTTTTGAGTCAAAGCATGAAATAAAAACACATCCGTGCATGAATCAGGACCCCTGTTTGAAGGAATAATGGACCAGTTAGTCAAAATAATAACTTAAAAAGTTCGTGGGCAACATCCAGTTTAAGAAGCCTGAATATATTGAACTTGATGGGTGCTCTTATGAAGAAACTTTTCAGTCCTGAGAGCATTAATCAATGACTTTGAGAGAATGGAGGGTAGGTTTGCGTGTATATAAGATTCATTTTGTCAGATTAAAGTGCTCCAGTCTTCTTCCACTAACGTTTCAGATTTCTTTGAATTCTATAAATAGAGGGTGTTAATGTGAAATTACAAATGCCAGCTTGCCCCAAATTTTCTCAGGCCACCCCAGCATGAGCCCGGCAAAACCAGTCATGTCAAAAAGAGGAAAGCAGAGGGAGTGGAGGTAGGAAAGGAGATGGTAAAGGGAGTGATCATTGAGCAACAAGACACTTCTTCCTCTTTGTGTCAAAAATGGACTCATTTTGACTATTGGAAGTGGTCAGTTTAATGATGACTAATGATACACATTGAGCAATATTAATTGTGTATGTGTGTGGTTGGTTGTTTTTCTTTATCTTAGGCCAGCGGCTGTGCCAAATGGCCCACAGGAGCTGAGGTCAAGGGAAGACAAGGTGTCAGGTAAACCAAATGTGTGTGTGTGAAGTGCAACATAATGCAGAGTTATGTTGCACAGTATTTTGTGATGTATGGCTGCGTAATGCTAAAGTAAGTGTGACAAAGACTTGCCAATATTTATCATTCCACCAACTGTGGGAACAATGGCGCTTGTAATTGCAGAGAAAATGCCAGTGTGAAAGTTTACCATGGACATGCACATGGCAGACATTCAAGCTCATGTTGACATGGACATCTGAAATGATTTGATCACTGGTTAGACTAAGGTTGTTTACTGATGTGAGTCAGAAGGAGAAGGAATCCAGGGGATGTTCCTCACAATGAGACAATGCTTTGTTTGTGATATGGGTAGACCTGCAAGAGCTACAGGGCAGAGATGATAATTCATGAGAATATTTTGTGACATCTACTCATTTGATGGGAATTGAGTTCATACTGTTTTTTGCTCAGTTGATCATGAAGGCCATGTCAGGACTGGGATGGAGCATCATATGTAGACATGTTTTATCCCTGCAGTTTTGCCATGTTTTGTACTCATTTTGATGAAAATAAGACAAATACGGCAAACTCTGAAAAAAAAAAAAGATGTTGAAATGAAAATCTAGACTGCAGTTTTTGGGCAGCAGTCACACTTGTGGAGTCTAGCCATTGTGTAGTCTTAGTGGCCAGTTTAGATGCTTTGGTCAAAAATGGTAACTCTAGGTAACTGGCATGCAAAATCATGTGTGGCTGGGTCTGCTTTTTAAAAACGATGTGCCAATACACAGGAACAACAGTGGGGACTACAGGTCCTGAAGTATTGAAAAGAAAGAAAAAAAATAATGTGAGGGAGCTTGCAATTGTTTTAAAATATGCGGTTGAAGCAGGCATGAAAGAAATTTAGCGTTTGAGAAATCTTTCTTTGCTGTAGATAACACAATGTGATCGCTGTACTGCGATACCCTCCTCCTACCTCTCTGCCTTTCTACCTCCCCCACTTTGAAAGAATTTGGAAGCTGGACATCCCACTCCTGCCCCCCCTTACCCTTACTTATATAGAAAAATGTTTTGAAGATTTATACACACTCTTTGTAGAAAATGTGCTCATTTTTAGAGAAAAGTACACAATAGTGGTTTTAGGGTAAACAGGTCTGTCAGTACGAGGCAGCAATTTCACAATCATCCAAGTTTGTCATTACGTTTGTGTACAAGTTCTGTGTATGTTTATATCTCTGCCTGTTTATCTGTAAGCTATTGAGGTGAAGTCCTTTTCCTCCCATTTAACAGTATGATTATATTCCTATTATTATACCATGGTTATATGGTTAGTGGCATGTCTGGAGATGCAAGTCTTGTAACTCACTCTCTTGGAAATCTTTGACGTAGATGCCTCTGGTGACTCAACTTCCCAAGAGGAAAGGTGCGAGGACGGATGGACGTTCCTAGATGAAGCTTGCTACTTGTTTGAGACGGACGGGGTCAGGTGGAACTCAGCCAAACGGGCCTGTGAGAAGGCAGGGCCCAACTTGTAGTGATCAACTCCATGGCAGAATACGTAAGGACGTAGTGAACACTTGTCAAGACTGTGCATAATGTCTGGTGTGTGTGTGTGTGTGTGTGTGTGTGTGTGTGTGTGTGTGTTTTTTATGTTGTCTTTATGGTGAGAGGATTGAAGACACTGTGTGTATTGTAGCAGATTGTACATTATGGGAAGGTTTAGGATTTGATGCATGGTGTAATGGTTTCTGTTGTGATGTAAATATATACGCTGTGTATATTCATATGTATTTTAGTTTGTACAGGAGTGTGGCCAACAGTATTCCTTGCAGCAGCCTAAAACATGTCCTGGTATCACATGTTACCAGTTTATCACTGTATGGCATATCACCATTGATAAACAGTCCCTCCCAACTGGTTGGAAAGCCCTCTCTGTGTCTCTGTTAGCCATTGCTGGCATTTTTTCACCCCCTTGATGTTCAGCATGGATGTTCTGGAGGATATATGCCTGCATTGTCTTTAGAGTGATGACACATTCCCCTTTTAGTGCAAGTCCATCTGCCTCAGACAACTCATCCTTGCAAGACCAGTTGTCAAACAGGCTTTTGAAGAGGATTTAAACATTGTCTGGCCATCTGTGGATGACTGTATCTCTAGGATTTGAGAGTTTAGGGTCAGTGCTTGCCTTCTGTGGTAGTTCTTTGAGTCTGTCACTGGAAAATTAAACAGCATAGACTGACTGTTCAAGGCTGATCTGATAGGTGGGGTATCATTTCCTTCTTTTTAATCTTCTGTTCACTCACCACCACCACCAGTCATGGCTGACACGTGTTTACCATGCCCCAGAATGGACTGGACTGCAGAGAACAGCCCAGGCACTGCAGGACTGGAGCAACTCTGGTTCACACTTAAGAATATGGATGCTGCCTTGCAACATAACTATTCAATGCCATGGCTTGGAAGTGAGGGTCTGAGACTCAGCAACATCTTAGGCCTCACCAAGACCAACTCCAGGACCCTAAGAACATCTGGGACAAACTTTCTCTGAGAACTGTCTACCAACTTCTGGATTCAACGGCTAGAACTACAGAGACATGCAGAGTGAGTCAGGGTGGAAGTGAGAAGATGACAGCATGCAAGCTGTGGCTAGCAGAGACAAAGAGAGGACTTTCCCACCAGCAGGGAGGGACTGTTTATCAGTGTTGACAAGGCAATGCCAGAGCAATATTTCAATGGGGGTACCATTGGCCACACTCTTGTGTTGTCTTGGAGGCAAACTAACACAAGTAGTTCTACATCATGAGGTTTTAAGACATGATGTGTGATACGGTGGGTTTTACATCATAAGAAGATATAAGAAGTATGAAGTGAGGTGTGGTAGGTTTACACCATGAGAATGTTTAAGACATGTATGTGATGTGATTAGTTGTCATCATGACAAGGTTCAAGATGAGATGTGTCCAAGCACATAGGTATGTGTGTGAGTGTGTGTGTGTGTGTGTGTGTGTGTGTGTGAGTGTGTGTGTGTATGTGTGTGTGTGTGTGTGTGTGTGTGTGTGTACACATATATTCAAAAGCTTCAGATTTTTTTTAGCCATCATGGGACACATGTCCCCTGGCATCTTCAAGTGAGGGGACAAAACATAAAAACATGAGACAAACTAAACTATTATGTCAGAGTTTTCATGCAGTTTTAACTTGCTTTTGGCAGTAAGCATAATGAATTTACTTTCATTTACTTTTTGCTTGTTGGACACTGTGTGTATGTTGACTATTTATCACACTACATGTGTGTGTGTGAGAGAGAAGGGGAGGGGTATAAAGAGAGAATGTGAACATCACTTGGAAAAGAATTACCCATTCACGGGGGGGGGGGGGGGGGGGGGGGGGGAGCAGCGAAGAAAGGAAAGGTGGAGGTTGTGGTGGAAAGTAGTGAGACATGGAGATGGGTGTGGGCGGGGTGTCACTGTATATTGTCTCCCTGTACTGCTTCATTAAGGACTACTCACATTTGTAAACTGTAGTGTTTGGTTTACTCTGAAAAAAAGAAAATCATTGTTCATACTCTGTTGATTGCAGTGTGTGAACTGTCAAGTCTCTGCTTTTGCCTTCTGTGCCATTGTTGTCATGCAGATTCAAACTCGTACTTTCCAAGTAAAGATGGTCCCAATAAAATTTTTAAAGTAAAGACCTTCGCAATAAAAATTCTCACAATAAAGACCCCACAACAAAGGTCCTGCCAGTATCTTGTAATCTCTGTTCGCAGTAAAGATCCCCCAATACTGCCCTTATAAAGGCCTTTGATATAAATACCTCCAAATAAAAGTCTTCCCAAGAAAGTCCTTACACAATTAAGATCCTCACAACAAAGATCTTCCCAGTACAAATCCCTACAAAGGTCATCCAAATAAAGATCCTACCATAAAGATCTCAGTTAAAGTGATTCCAATGAAATATATGTAATTAAGGCATTCCAAATAAAAACTCCAGTGAAAACTTTAACAAGATCTTTCAAATAAAAATCCACCTAATAAAAACCTTCCCAATAAAGATCATGTAAGCCGTTCACAGTAAAGACCCCCCCACCCCCACCCCCAGAGAGCCTCTTACAAAAATTCTTAATAGAGATCATCCCAGTTACGATTCTCCCAATAAACACTCTCCAAATAAGACCCTTCTGTTAAAGATCCTCCCAATAAAGACCCAATAAAGATCCTTCAAATAAAGACCCACCCAGTAATGTTCATCCCAGGAAAACTTCTCCGAATACAGACACCCCAAAGTCCCTTCCCAATATAGATTTTCACAGTACAAAAGACCCTCCTGAAAAAAAGTGTCCCAAATGAAATCCTCCCAAGATAGATCCTTCCCTCTCTATAAAGATTGTCCCAGTGGAGATCCTTACATTGAAGATCTTTCCAATAAAGACTTTCCAGTGAAGACTTTCTCAATAAAGATCTTCCATTAAAGATCCTTCCAATGAAGTCCCTCCCAATAAATCTCCAGTAAAGATTCTCCCATTAAGATATTCCCAATTAAAGCTGACCTAGTCAAGTCTTCCAATACAGACCCATCCAACAAAGGTTAACAGTCAACCAGCTGCTGTGGCGAAATGGTTAGCGTCGCAGACTACTGGCTGGGAGGTCGTGGGTTCGAATCCCATCAGAGTCATGTGGGTTTTTCTGCCTCGACCGGCTCCTACCCAGAGTTGAGCTTGTTGGGGACTCAGCTGGGAAGACTGGGACCGCACAGTCGAATTTCATCCACTTAATGGATGCGTTTCTGAGAGTGTTGCTCAAATTTCCTGACCAACACTGCAGGTGCCTGTATCTCTCGGGCCTGGTTGACGCAGGGATATATTATGAAAGGAAGGGTAGAGCACAGCGCTGTCATGTAGTCTCAGACAGAAATGGAAATCCATAGCATCATCTTAATCATCATCATTCTTATCAATCAGCAAAAAAAAAAAAAAAAGTCTCAAGTTTTGTGGCTGTTCATGCCCTGTTCTCATGATGACCTCAGTTTCGTGTGTCCTCTGCATGTCGGTGGCCTTGGTTTGGTTCTGTCAGGATCACTGGTATCGGTGTCACCGGTATCGGTGAGAGTCCATGGGGGCTGTCGTTGGGCGGACGTGGTGGCGCCCTCCGGAGGAAGAGCTCACTCATGCCGGCTCCTCGATTAAGCAATTGTTGTCGTCAGTAGGGGGCTTAGTAGGTGGTGTCCTGCGTATGTTAGATCAGAACAGGTGCCGCTGAACACCACCAAAGTGACTCGGCAGCAGTGCAGTGTCTCCTTTGGTGGTTTGTCTTTTGATGACCTGATATTGACTGCTCCCTGTGGATTGCGGGTGCCGGGGCCGACTGGGCTGTGGCTGTGGATGGGGTATCGGAATGAGCGGCGTGGGTGCACTGCCTCTGAGGTGGCGCAGAGGTTGGGACAGCAAAAAAAAAAAAAAAAAAAGATTAACAGTCAGGTCAAAGGTTTACCATTACTGATAACCCATAAAGCCAATACTGCCTGCCACATGTGGGAGTGAACTCTGCAAGAGAATCATACCTGTAGACCTGTCCCAAGTAAACATGGTGGAAGAAGAAAAGACAGATCATACTGAATCTCACAGCCTTGGTGAACAAAGACAGTGCCTCCATCAAGACAGACATGTTGGGAGAAACAACAGAGTATATGTGAAAGGAACATTATCATATTTTCCACCTGGAGTGTAAGAACACATGGACAAGCGGGAAAAGTTAAAGAACTGACCAGTGAAATGGACAGATACACCTGACATATTCTCAGCCTATGCAAAGTAGATGGAAAAACAGCAGGTAAGTTTGGACAGAAGAGTGGCATGTCCTGTACTATAGTGGAGAAGAAAACATGTACACAGAGTAGGATTTTTAGTTAACAAAAACATCCAGGGCACTGTGCTGGGATGGTACCCTCACACCTGTTTACCTTTACAATTTTGCCATAATTTTTATGGGAAAAAAATTGAAATTACAGGAATTACGCTGCCCCCCTTTGCAAAATTATGGGGGGAAAAAAATCAAAGTAAATTGTTAAACACGAAGTTTCGTCTGCTACCGTTTCAGTCAAAAGCACTTAGAAGTCCTTTCCAAGCATGCCTTGCGTCTTTTTCCTTGTTAAAGATGGTGACAAAGAGATCTAATGCGCCAATGGCTGGCTCTTCCAAATCTTCAAAAGTTGCAAAGTATTGCGATTATGAAGATTTTTCTTTTTTCAAATTACAGGTTTTTGTCTGAGAAATTACAGGCACATGAGTTTGGGGTAAACAGGTCTGTACCCTGTTTCTAGCAGGAATATAACCTGATGCAAGCAACCAGAACAGTTCAACAACACAGGGTAGTGCAAATATATGCTCCACATAGGACAATAATGAGGACTAGATTGAAGAATTCTGCTTCCAACTGCAGTCATCAGAAAGGTTGACAACAAAGACGACCTCATTGTTCAAAGTGAGTGGAATGCTGTGGCTGGTGTAGATGCCCAAGTAGACTGGGAAAATTTCTTCTGCTGGTAATGAGACCACTAATGGGATAGAGGACTACACCTGCTAGAATTTATCAATGAATTACTGATTATGACTTCGTTCCTTCCAGCACTCTTGGCAATCATCCTGATGATGGACAGGGCAGTTTCCAAATGGTCCGTCCCACAGCCAGACAGACTCTATTCCTGTGAAGAACCAGTACAAGCCTGGCATGGGCAGGACTAAAACAAGAACGTTTTCAGAAGCTGATGTTGGTAGTGAGCACAGCCTTGTCATGATGAACTTTGAAATTGAAGAACAAGAGGAGAGTTAAAAATGAACCACTTTAGATTCAGTCTAGACAACCTAAAGGTCCAGACATTATTGAACATTTCCAAGCGGCCAAGCCCTTGCAATTTCAGTGAAGTGATGACTGAAACAGCAATAGAGGCCCTTGGAAAAGGCAGGCAGAAATCAAAACCATGGATCTCAAGCAGCATCTTGGAGATATGTGACGCTACAAAGGTTCTTGAAACTGTTTAAGAAGACTTAGGGGGAGGGGTGGAAATACAATGTTGTAAAGAAGAGAATTGGTGAAGAATGAAGAGAACATGAAGGAGAACAAGAGCAAACAACATTGTGAGGACATAGATAAAAATTCAGACAACACAAAGAAAGCTTTTAAGATTGTGAAAGACCTGGCCAAACAAAATCAAAGTCAATTAAGCACCATTGTGGACAAAGACAGCCACTGTCTCACACAGAAGGAAGACATCAGTAAAAGGTGGACTGAATGTTGCTCTGAACTCTTCAACAAACAGAGCGCAGGAGATCCAAACATGCGAATAGCACAGGATTCATCAAATGAGGATGATGTTCCAGTACTCCATGAAGAAGTCATAGCATGTCTGCAGTGAAATTGTTAAAATGTGGGAAGGCAGGTTGTAAGCATCGACAGCGTTTGTGTTAACTCTTGAAACATGGTGGAGTGAAACATGGTGGAGATAGAGTACCTGATACCCTTGCTGTCATCTGCAGCAAAATCTGGCACCGTAGGGAGTGGCTTGTTCCAAAGACTCAGTGACACCTTGGGGAGCAGCTTGTTCCATAGACTCAGTGACACCTTGGGGAGTGGCTTGTTCCATAGACTCAATGACACCGCGGGGAGTGGCTTGTTCCATAGACTCAGTGACACCGCGGGGAGTGGCTTGTTCCATAGACTCAATGACACCTTGGGGAGTGGCTTGTTTCAAAGACTCAATGACCATCACTTGACACCCTTCCCAAGAAAGGAAACCTCCAATACTGACAAACAACAGCACTATAAGCTTGATGAGTCATGCCAGCAAGATTGTAACAGCAAGCAGATGCTGTCATACAGAAATGTCAGTTATCCTCTTTTCAGCCGATATCCATTTCCCCCCAGCAAATTACTTGTTTTTCAGGTGATGTCCTCTTTTATTGAGGGATTACTATTTTTCTCTTCCCCTTTTTCCTTTTTCTTTCTTTCTTTTTTTCCTTTTCTTTTTTTTTTTTTTTTTTTTTTTTTTTGTTTTCTACTGGAAATTTTCTGAATGCAGTCCGGACTCCATGATCCTTTTTCTACTGGAAACATGAAATCTTTATGAAAACTTGGGAGAATGTATTTTATTTCATTTTGATTGCTATGGTGTCAATGACCATAATGCCTCTGGGAGGTGCTCCTGGCAAGCCAAATGTTGGATCAGAATGGGGTTCGTCAGATTTCCTCACTCCTGCTGCCACCATGATAGTTCTGATCGAATTTGCTGGTAGTAGTGTTCTCTCTTCCACCGTTCTTGCAAATTTTGCTGTTCCCCTGTACTTTTTTATTTCTGCTTGAATCTTGCCTACCAGGACAGAACTGTTACCAAGTAAGGATTCAAGCAATCTGCACTTCTCCAAGACATTCATTCCCAACAGAACTGTATGTTTCAGAGTCTTTGTGGCTGCGTGCAAGGGTGTCTTTGTCACAAAGATGCCTATGTTCTTGATGGTTTCTCCTCCTCCTATGGTAATATCAGTGCAGATATAACCAACATAGGGGATCTCTAACCCATTTGCTGCCTTTAAGGAGGAGTAAGATTCCTCCAATGTATGGCTATCTTTGAAATGTTCTAGAAAGAACTTGTCTGTCATTGTAGACACCATGGAGCCTGTGTCAATGAGTGAAGTCACAGTTTTTCCCTCAATTTCAATGTTGATCGCAGGGCAGTTCCCTACCATGCTGACTGAGCCTTTATCCTTGGTCACCTGTGTGTGCGGCTCTCCACACAGGTCTGTACTAGTTTTCCGTGTTCTGGTTGCCTTGACCCCCAACTCTGGGTGTCCGACCTTGCCCACGATGTCCAGTCTGGTTGCCTTGACCTCTAAACCTGGTTGTCCAACCTCGCCCCTGATGTCTGCCTCTGCCTCGTCCCCTTGATCCCTGATGCCAGTCTCCCTGCTGTGGATGGAAAGTATCCGATGGGGGTTGTGCTCCAGATGCTGCATCTTCTTCCTTGCGTTTTTGCAATGTGCCCTTGTGTATGGCATCTGAAGCACACTCGAGGCTCTGGCAGTGGATTTGCCTTTAGCAACTGGGCAATCATCTCTTGCTGTTGTTTTACTAGGCGTTTCAGTTCACAAAGCTCCCTGTCCGCTTCTACCTTGTAGCTTAGTGGGTCTATTCTCATAGATGGGAAGGTGGGACATCTGCCGACCATCTCAGAGCCACTTTCCTAATTTCCATGAATGCTATTCCTGGTCTTTCCACCACTTTCTCTTTTAATTCTCTTCTGAGAGTTGTTTCTCGAATGCCTGAGATGAACTGATCGCGCAGGACTTCGTCCGAGTTTTGGGAAACACCCTAGTTTTAACCTTTCAACTCGATCGAGTTGTTCCCTCAAATCATAAGAAAAAATCTCGGAGGTCCTCTCCAACTTTCTGCCTCCGGGCATAGAATGTCTGGATGGCCTCGTTGAAGGTGCCGATCTGACCAAAATGTTCAGTCAGAATGCCAAAAATATCTCTCACTGTGGGGTTATAGCTCAGGTGTAACTTGACCTCTCTTTTTGCCTGCCCCCCAAGGTGTTGTAGGGTGAAATTCACCGCTTCAGGTCCTTTTCTATCTTCCAAGGCAACTTTACATTCTTCGATCCATTCTTGAAGGTTGCCCTCGCCAATGAATGTTTTCAGTGTCTTTTCTCTCCTCATTACGACTACATTCTGGTTTTTCTGGGCTACCAGCGTCTTTAAACTTTCCAGTTCTTCCCGTAACTGTTCTACTTCATCCTCCGCCTCAGATGATTCGGCACTACCTTTCTTCTGTTTTTCTCTATCTTGTGACATTGTTCTTGTATCCACTTACTCTTTACTCTAATAATGAGTTATAGTAATAGAACACTAGGTAACTAAACCACAATGTTGCTCTCCTCTGCCAATGAACTGTCACATGATAGAACACTAGGTAGCTAAACCACAATGTTGCTCTCCTCTGCCAATGAACTGTCACCTGATTTTATTTTCAGGCTAGACGCTTGGACTGATACTCTCAAATCAAGTGCCAGTTTACACCAGCACCGTACTAAGAGTCTGCATCAAATCAACACAGCCTGTTCAAAATCTGCAATGCACAGTGTGACATCAATACAATAGCGATAAAAAAAAAAATGACGTACTAAGTTTCTATTCTCTTTTCTTTTTTTTTTTTCAAAATTGTTTAAACATATCTATGTTCACTACACTTTTTTCAAAATTAATCACTTCATTGTCTGTAGAAAATCTCAGTCTCAAAGTCCTGATTTTTCTTTTTTATCAGCCGCGCCTGATGCTGAAGTAGTAGTAGATACCCCGTACTGTAGATCTAGTTGTCAGCTGTGAAGCTTGCCTGCCCGTCATGCACCCCTGGGAACTGCAGATGCACCGTCACCATTGCTGCTGACTAAGCCGCCAGGGTGCTGGGTGGGATGTTTGGCAACAATGGGGACAAATCAATATAGGGGCTGTTGGGGGGGCGGAGATGGGGGGTGAGAGCTGCGACAATGAACGAGTCAGCAAGACAACGGTGACGGAGGACCCTGGGTATGACCATGAGCGCAGTCACACCACAGGGCTGCTTCTGAATGTAGTCGCCGCTATCTGCTTGCCCGCTGAACTTCCAGAAACTGCCGACGCACCGTCTCCAGGTGGAGACGGAGGACCCCCAATATTGTTGCCTCATTCTGCTGGATGTGTGAAAAAAGCCTGAAGGCACCCTGAGGGGTGCTATCGTCCTCCTACGTAGAAGAGTTGCAGCCCTGGGTGAGTTCGCCCGTTATTGTCAGATTTGCTAACCATCGAACAGGCCTAACACTGTTCGAGGAGGTTATCCAAATCTATCTTGAGGTAAGATGCAGAAAACCCCACAAGTTTTTGTTTGTTTTTTTTTTTTTTCACGTGAAAAAGACAGTAGACACGACGATCAAAGTCGATGTCGAATGGCACACAGCTGGTGACGCCGCAGTATGTCTTAATGTTTGCTATTTGCCATAGGCTTATACATTATGCCAACTCACTTTACCTGTCAACACAGCAAGTCCACTTCATCTCAACTCACAACTATCAAGTCAGGAAAAGTCATAGCTATCTGCTGTTCAATTTCAATTATTAAAAAAAATGAATTATAATATGTCACATCTCACTATTTCAGTTCACGGGCATACTGGTGTTGCACTAAATCTTATCTGGAAAAGTCACTTGGCTGTGTTACGAAAAGAACGTTGCCTATCACACCCTGTTCTTGTTGTCTGCTCCCGTTAGGCTAGGCTATCGATCTCAGTCGGCTAATTATAATCCTAAACTTTCGTAGGGTTTCTGAAAATGAAACTATGTTTTTTTTTGTTTTTTTTTTTTTTTTTTTTTTGTAAACTGTTAATCAACTGAAAGATCCAAACATCGTTCAGGCATTGATGCCGATTCCTCCTGTCTTGGTCAGCTGAGTGATTACCGTGAATGGTTGAATCGGTTTCAAATTAATCACAATGGTCTATACTGATATCCAAGTCCTCATTGCCCATTTAGCAGTGTTTTGGCTGTTCCACCATCCACAAACCTGTTACAGAGACTATCCTCTGTCACCGTCAAGCTCCGTTCCCGCCAGTCACACTCGACGCAAGCTTAAAAGGACATATCACTTCTGCAGAAACTAGGCCTAAAGCTACCAGTTCAAAGCATTATGTCATAATGTGGAATCATTCCCAAACAAAAAACATGGAGTCGCCACTAAAATCTAGGTAACTAATTTCTTGACGCCACATTCATATCAGATTTCTAAATTTTTCTTCTTCTTTTTTTTTTTCTACACAACTTATTGACTACGCTCCACAATAGTGTTGAGCTTCATAAGCCGATATCATGGCTACACAGAAACGTATCCTGTCGACGACACCAATCTGTAGCGTTGTGTGTGTTCAGACGATCTTCCCACAAACAGACCAAGCGCAGTTTGGATCCTTTTCTTGGCTTTATTCAGCTGACTTCCTTTCTCGTTGGAGGCTGGGGATGAACTCTCTCTATTCTCACGCATACATCTCCCAACAACAACACCTTCGTTTGCTCACCATTCACACAGTTCGCACGCATCACGTCAATCCTGCATTCCCCACGTGCACTTTCTGCTGATCATGCAACCCATTCTTATTCGCCCTCTCACATTCAGAACAGCAGATCTTTTATTTTGCAATGTGAAACAGGTGTTCAAGTTTTTTTTTTTTTTCCAGCATCTTTCACTCCACCTCACAGCAGTTGTAATGCTTTCCTCTTTCTTTTTTCCTTCAGGGAGTTGGCATGTGTTATTGTTGCTGAATCCACAAAGACAGAAGTACCATTGAACAGGTTTTTAATCTAGGTGCACTCTGTGAAAAACATCTCCAGGTCCGGTTGGAGTTCTGGAATCAGTTGTCATGATGCAGCATGCCAGAGGAGACGCTGCATTTCTGCCGACTGTTTCAGTGGTGTTCAGCGGTATCTTTTTTGATCCAGCTCACACAGGACACTTTTCACTAAGCTCCCCACTGATGACAGTTATTGCTTAGTTGCGAAGCCAGTGTGAGTGAACTCTCCCTTTGGAGGGCACCAACAAGTCCGTCCAACAAAGTCCCAATGAATTTGCCGAAACCAGTGACAGACAGAACCACACGAAGGGCATAGATGTGGAGACATAATTGAAACTGAGATCACCATGCGAGGTATGAAGGGCCACAGAATTGGAGACCTTTTTTGCTGATCAGTGAGGATGATGAAGATGATGCCATGAGATTCCGTTCTGGGGTGAGACTGCATGACAGGGACGTACTGTAAACAGACTGTCATCATATATCCCAGCCTCAGTCAAGTCCAGGAAATACAGACACCTGCAGTGTTGGTCAGGAAATTTGAGCAAAACGGTCAGAAATGCAGCCTTTAAGTGGATGAAACTCGACAGGACAGTCCTGGTCTTCCCAGTTCACTCCATGGCAAACCCAACACTTGGTAGGAGCTGGTTGGGACAGAAAAATTCCAAAGTTAAATGCCTCTGATGGAAATCGAACCCAAGACGTCCCAGCCAGGAGTCTGCAACACTGACCACATCACCACATGTCTAAAGGTCATAGTTCAGAGGTTGTATTGTGTTTTCAGAACGAGGTCAAAGGAGAGATCAAGAAACTTAAACGCTTCGCAGGCAGCTGGGGTTGGTGGATTGGGCTGCAAAGGAATGCTACATCCGACAGTGCTACATCGGGCTGGCAGTGGCTAGATCAGAGCCCTTTGTCTGAAGACTTCCCGTGAGTTGTGTTGCTGCAGTGTGTGTGTGTGTATGTATGTGTACTTTACAATATTGGCTGTTTACCAGCCAGACTATCCACACGCTGAGAAAATGAAATACAGGAATTAGGATTTATAGAGAAAGAAAGAAAAGCTCTTCTCTGTCTTATTCTCTGTTTGTTTTTGTCTTTCCTTTGAATCTGTCTGTCTGTCTATGGCTGTCATAGAAAAAGAACAAACACAAATTCGTTTCGTGATTCACTTCGCTAAAAAAAACACACCATCCATTAGTATGGGGCACGTTTGTTGTCCGCATATGTGGATATCCTTGTATTTGGTCCAGAAAATCGTTCGAAAAATGTGTTTTCCTCTGGGACAAAGACAGAAGAAATCTTGAGATTTGAAAAGAAACCATGTGCATAGACTTTTCAAATGGATGTTGTGACATTTCTGTTCTTATATGGATTATAGAAAAATGAATGAAGCGTAAGAGTGTCTTAGTGGGATTAGGGGAGGTGGGGGCGGGATTTAGGTTCTGGACCCTCAGCCCTCTCCCAAAATGAAGCAGAAAAAGAAGCTGTGAACAGTTCATCAGAAATGGTGCCTCTGGATATGTCAGATAAGTAGAAGTGGGATGCTTTTAACCTGTTTCTTGCCTGCTATGAGTGCCACTCGTAGTGGAAACCAAAAATCACTAAGCCCGTATATGAGTGTTTCTCATAGTAACTTCATCATGGAAAGAGGAAAACTCTAAACGGGAGACGACCATCTAAAATGTTTCCACCTCTTCTACTGATGTCAAAGAAAGGGTTCTTTCCCTTCAACAGTTCAAGCGACTGGCCACTGACCATAGGATATGCAAATAGTTGAGAGGTAGCATATTCAAGATGGCAGCTCAACCTAGCACTTCGTCGACGCGTCCCATTTGAAGCGTTACACTGCGCTTCATGTTTTAGATGATGTTCTAAATGATCAAGATAGTGGTGAGAAGACCTTTGAGGATCGGATCCTGATACTAGCGACGAGGAGATGGATAGGAATCAGCACTATCCACTTTTTATCAGAGATACGTGCTGGTGATGACGTGGCTTCATTGTTAGTTTACACAAGACAGCAGTAAAGAAAGCGGAAATAGCAGAACCCGAGCCATCAGCGAGCACTGCACCCCCTCCTGTCATGAGGTGACAGGGTTGTAGACATGGTATGGGCTCAGGACGACGTTGAGGGTCCTGTGGAAGCGGTCGGGGACGTGGCATGGGGCGTGGTCAGCAACAGCTGATCAAAGAGCAGATGCACCGCCCCCCCAACCTAGCTGTTGTTTTCACTGGGAATCCTGGTCTGAAAGTCAACTGTGCCAATTTTCAGCAGTACAGAGTTCCAGTCTTCTGTTCCTTCATGACCTAAAACTGGTTTCAGGCAAGTAGCTCTGTTTTTCCAAGTCAAGTCAAGTCAAGTCAAGTAAACTTTATTATCTCAATTTGAGAAATTAATTTGTGGTCACACACTACATACATTCATATAGAGGAATTTGGATTTCAATTAAACATCTTCTCGGTTCATGAAATCAATGGACAGGGGAATAAAACTTTGTTTAAATCTGACACTTCTGCATTTAACCGATCGATATCTTCGTCCTGACTGAAGAAGGTCATACTGATTTGCAAGAACGTGGGTCTGGTCACACGTAATCTTCTTCGCTTTTTACAACAACACGGCACCTGTATAGCTCACTCAGACTTTTTTTTGTCTCTCACCAACGATTTTTTTTCCTCCCACGTTCACCACTTTCTCAAGCATTTCTGCTCTTCACAGTCAACCCACCATACCAACACACATAAATGAGAAAGTTAGAACAGATTCCAAGAAGCATGAAAAAATGTCCGAAGAATGTCAGTATTCACATGAAATGATCGCAGCTTGCGAAGACAATATAATCTGGTTTGACATTTTTGTGGACATACTCAACATGGGATTTTAAAATTCAGCTTATTATCTATAAAAGTTCCTAAATATTTGTATGATTCAACACGTTCTACTTCAGCACCTTTGATAAAAAGTGGTGGTACAGCTTTTGGATTCTTTCTAAAATCAATCAACATTTCTTTCGTTTTTGTTACATTCAGATCAAGATAGTTATGATCGCACCAGTCAACAAATCTTTGAACCTCCTTGAAGTAAACAGAATCAGAGTTGGAAAGATCCACAAGTGCTGAGTCATCTGAATATTTAATGTACAAAGTTGAATCACTTCCTGAACAATCATTTGTGTACAGAGTAAAAAGCACTGGTGATAAAACAGTACCCTGGGGTGCGCCAGTTGAAATGACTCTGGAAGACGAAACAACACTTTGATATCGAACAGACTGTGTCCTCTGTGTAAGAAAATCAATTATCCAAAGAATGAGCTTGTTACCCACATTTATGTTAATGAGTTTCTTTTCCATCATGTGGTTGTATGGTGTTGAATGCTGATGAGAAATCAATAAAGAGAATGCGTACAAAGGAGGCAGGTTTTTCGAGGTGTGAAAAAAGCATGATGGAGAAGTGTGAGTGTGGCATCATCTGTTGATCTGTTCTGTTGGTATATGCGAACTGAAACGGGTCTTGGTACTGTGTAGTATCTTTTAAAACATAACCGAGGACAATTCTTTCAAGACATTTCATTGCAACAGATGTGAGGGCAACTGGTCGGTAATCATTTAAACAGCTTGGGTTGCGTTTTTTTTTGGGAACAGGACATACAGTGGCATTTTTTCCATAAAAAACAGGAATTATACATTCTCTAAGTGACCAGGTAAACAAACGACTGTAAACATAGGAGAGCTGAGAAGCACACACCTTCAACAATTTTCCACAGATATTATCAGGGCCCATTGCCTTTCTCACATTAGAATCACTTCCATCACATCGTTTTTAACATTGCTTTGGAGTTCTTCCTTCACTTCCTTTAATTCTTTACTAAAATCTTTATCATCAAATCTACAGTAAAAATCGTTCAGCTTTTCTGCAAATTGCTTCTGTTCTTTTGCTGTGTTTTTTTTTGTTACTAATATTTTGGTTTGAACATTTTCCTGAACCTGATAAAACCTTTATTCCTTTCCATGCATCTCGCATATTTCCATTCTGGAACATGTTTTCAACTTTTCTCTTGTAAGCTCTCTTTGATTCTTCAATCTCCGTTTGCAGTTTTTCTTTTGTACAACCTTACGATCGCTTTTATTGCCTGATTGAAAAGGAAATAACATCGGTGGCTTCGTTAATGTCAAAACTAGAATTCAAAAACAAATTCCAATCTGTACATTCAAAACAAGCCTGTAATTCATCAACACTTTCTTGTGTCCAACACTGCACTTGCTTTTTAGTGATGTATACGCGCGTGTGTGTGTGTAGGCTGTTAGTGTGTATGCGTGTGTGTATGATGTGTGTGTGTGTGTGTGTTTCCAATTGTGGGTCTGCTTACTTGTCTTGAAACTTTTATTCTGTATTTCAGATTCTTCGTCAGTTTCTGCATTTCAACGACCATGCAGCCATGCCAGTCGAAGGTGATCCAGGGTCCGACCGGCTCTACAAGATTCAACCCATTCTGGATCATCCGCATGAAAAGTTCCGGGAAGTTAATTTTTCCATTCTACAGTTGTTTGTTTTTTTTTTTTTTTTTTTTTTCACCTGTGCATGTGTTCATGATTTTGTCAGTGTTGTGACCAGACTGAGTGCCATCAGTGAAAGAAGACAAATAGAGTATAGAATGAATCCCTCTGTGAGTTTTTTTGAAGCACAGTTTGGACAGACAAAAAAAAAAAAACACCTTCACCTAAAAGTATGAAGCAGGGAATGCAGACAACTTGAGGGATTTTGTCCAAGCCTATGAAGTTTGGTACGGCAAGTGCTGGTGCAAGTGCTGGATTCCTCTGTAGAACAGCAAGGCAGTAATGTGAGTACAATATGTTCAGAACTCTCTAACACAGATCCTACAGTGTTTTGTGTGATAACAAATGGATAGAACATGTGTAGGGTTTTTTTTTTTTTTTTTTTCCCAACAGACTTTTTTTTCAGACTTTTTTTTTTTCCATAGTTGTCATTTTGAACATTTACCAATAAGTATTATAGTATTTATTTATACTATAACATGTGGACCACTCTATATACTTACAGTGATGTTGAGTAAACACTAACAGAAGTTTTTTTTGTCAGTGTTATGCAGGTTTTATGTGTTGTAACATGTGTATGTGTTCAGAAACTTTTTTTTTTTTTTGTATGACCACTTCATGATATCCCTGTCCATGCCCTAAAGGCCAACAAAATTTCATTATTCTTATCTACCATCATGGCTTGGGGTGTAAGGAAAGATAAGCCTTGAAATGTAAGTCTTTTTACCCTAGTTCAGTACGGCTGTGGAACTCACTGCCGGGTGCCATCAGGATCACCACAAATGCAGTCTCATTCAAGAAGCAAATTGATACGACGGTTTTGAGATCTGCATATTGACTGATTTTTGTATTGTAACCTGCCCAGATATTTTATCGTTACCTGGGCCTGAATCTGGTCATTGCTTTTAACTTCTTGAATATCGTGTGCGGCTCCTTGTTGCCAAATTTCGCTCCAGAGGCCCACAGGCTGAGTCGCACTTTATTTTTTAATTTATTTCATTTTGTTTTACTTTTTAACATGCGCACTGGTGACCTACTCATTTTTTGAGTGAACCAGTATTTTAGGAAGAAGAAGAAGAAGTAAGTCATATGTCAACAAATAAATAAATAAGCAGTGATGGACATACTGAACCTACCCCAAATAGTAAAATTGTACCCCTTTCTAGTAGAATTGGGGTATCCCCAGTAACATACAGATTATTACACAGAGGGACATTTATTGAGAACAGTATGAATCCCAGGTGTTTGTAATGTTGTTGAGCAAGCACCAAAAGGTATTTTGCTGTGTTTGCTTTTATGTGCTGAATTGTTCTAAAACTGTCGAATTGAAAATAAAACAAAAACTGTAGTGTGTTATCACATGTTATTAGTGTGTGCACTATCATTCTTACTAACAAAATCAAATAAGAATGATGTGAAATTGTAGAGAAGGGTATAAGGAAGTAATTCATAAAATTATGGTATGTGTTTTGTTTGCAGCCTTCCCTGAGGAAGCTTTGAAATAAAGGCGAAAGCTTTGGAAGAAATGAAGAGTTGTGGAGTAGGAATGGAAGTGCGGATTTTATTACTACTTGTGTTTTTAACTAATGGCTATATCCAGCACTCTTCGTCCTTGAGCGGTGCTCAGCAATCAACAGGTTTTACTTCAAACATATATATATATATATATCGGACCTATCCTTGGTTAGAGACCAAGCTCTAAATGCTTTACAATCATCTCATTTACACAAAGGGCTGCTTAACCTGGGTAGAGTCGATGAAGAGCTGCCTGCTGGTGCAACATTCTGTTGTTTCCCATGACATTCAGTCGGTATCAAGTTTCTTGGCCAGTTTTTTTTCTCTTTCATTCTTTGGTTTTTCATGCTTGGTGCATGTTATGTGTAAAGTGTCATCCATATCGGTTTTCAAGTCTCATTCAGTGGAGTTTTCGGGAAACAAAGTCAGAACCAATGTTAACTTTTTGGGCAAAATCCCTCTGGATTAAAATGGCCTAGAAGAAATTTGAATCTGCTGCCTCAGAATCACCAGGTTCACGGGTGTGGTGCTACACCAACTGAGCTTTTCCGACGCCCATTGCGCATGTTGAAGGCGTTCACTATTTTCTAATGATATGATTGGCTCAGTGTCTGCTACTTCTTTCTGAGCAGGGTTGTTTGCCATACTTGAATGCTGATAGTGTCAAACTGTCAAGTTTGTAGCACACACACAGCCAAGGGGAACCGTACTCTTTTAGCACACTGTGACTCTGGTGCTTGTTACTGTCAGTGGTTAGTGACCTGTGTGTTCACACAGGATTCAGACAAAGGCGAACAGTTGGAAAGTGACATGAGAGTTTTATCCTGTCCCCTCTACATCTTTGTAAACAATATGTAGGCTAGTAATAGGTACTCCAAAGTGATTTTTTTTTTTTTTTTTTTTTTTTTCTGTCCCAACCTCTGCACCACCTCAGAGGCAGTGCACACATGCTGCTCATTCAGACACCACGTCCACAGCCACAGCCTGGTCAGCCCTGCTGCAGCCCCGGCACCGGCAATCCACAGGGAGTGGTCAGTGTCAAGTCGTCAAGAGACAATCCACCGGAGAAGACTCTGCACTGCTGCTGAGTCACTTCGGTGGTGTTCAGTGGCGCCTGTTCTGATCTAACATACGCAGGACACCACCTACTAAGCCCCCTACTGATGACAATAATTGCCTAGTTGCGGAGCCGGCGTGAGTGAGCTCTCCCTCCGGAGGGCGCCACCATATCCGTCCAACAACAGCCCCCATGGACTCGCCGATACCGGTGACCCCAACGGAAACCAAACCAAGGCCACAGACATGGGAGAGGACATCGAAATTGAGGTCACCATGAGAGCAGGGCATGAAGGGCCACAGAATTTTGAGACTTTTTTTTTTTTTTTAATGCTGATCGATAAGAATGAGGATGATGATTAAGATGATGCTACGGATTTCCATTTCGGTCTGAGACTACATGACAGGGCGATGCTGTACGCTTCCTTTCAAAATATATCCCAGCATCAACCAGGCCCGAGAGATACAGGCACCTGCAGTGTTGGTCAGGAAATTTGAGCAACACTCTCAGAAACACATCCATTAAGTGGATGAAACTCAACTGTGTGGTCCCAGTCTTCCCAACTAAGTCCGCAGCAAACTCGACTGTGGGTAGGAGCCGGTCGGGGCAGAAAAACCCACATGACTCTGATGGGATTCGAACCCACGACCTCCCAGCTGGTAGTCCGCGACGCTAACCACATCGCACAGCGGCTGATGATTTTTAAAGTGTTATTGACTTGTTTTCAACAAGTCATGGTTATAGAACACTTAAAACAATGAAAATTATGTAACAACTTAAAACAAAGAAAATTATATAAGATATATATCTGTAGCTTAATTAGGAGCAAAGTTATGATTTTTTAAATATTTAATTTTCTTATGCTGTCGGAATTTCCCCATAAGGGCCATGTTTTGAGGCCTGTAACTCCGCCATTTGGCAAGTGACATGTCTGAAACCATGGGTGATTGATGTCAGCTATTTGTAATATACACTGAATTTTTTTCAGACCTGAGTATACCACACTTTTAGAAATGCCAAAATCTTCATATCGACTTGTTTTTTTTTTTCCCATATCGGCCACCAAAACAAGTTATAAAATGGCATACCTCTGCTTTCAATTGACATACAAGCATGTAACTTATATCAAAATGATCAGGATAACAAGATCTATCTAATAAGAAGACATTTAAGCATGTCAGCACAACTGTACACCCCCATCCCACCTCCAACCCCACCTTTTACCTAACTTCTTGTGTGCCATATATACATTACAAACGCATATTAAATATCTCTGCTTGGTATAATCTTATGAAGACATGTACTGACTTCCATAAAAAACGAGAAAACAAAACAAGCTGAAGGTTGGGGGTGAATTTTATTGGTGACAAATTGTACAGAGTGGAAGCGAGAATTCAACGTGATTTGATTCATTACACCGGTAATGTGTGAAAATGTCATCAGCAATATGTCTTTTGTGTGGAAAATCCAAGGTCACGTGACAAACCAGCTTGAAGTCCTGATACTGTGTGTGGCCACCGTTTGCGTTGACAACTGCTTGACACCTGCGCGGCTGCAGCTCATTGAGTGGACCAGGTGGTTGATGCGTCCCCTTGGCACACCAGCCCACACATGGACGATGGCCTGGTGAAGTTGAGCCGCTGTTGCTGGTCGTGGATGCAGGAGGTCCAACCGTCTGCCAAGTTTATCAAAAAAATGTTCTATTGGGTTTAAATCAGGACTGAGGGCTGGCCAGGGCAGCACATTGACGTTGTTGTGCTGAAGAAATTGCTGGATGGCCCTGGCGGTGTGTGGTCTTGCATTGTCCTGTTGGAATGTCCAGTTTGGGTGTTGCTCAAAAAAAGAAATGACATGGGGTCTGAGCACCTGGTTGATGTAGCGCTGTGCATTGACACCCTGTCCGCGACCAGGACCAATGTTCTGAAAGATGACTGGTCCTATGACATGGTTAATGCCAAGTGCACCCCATATCATAATGTTCGGGCCTCCCCAGGGGTTCCGCTCTACCACACAGGATTCAGCATAGCGTTCACCAGGTCGATGCCATATTTCTGACACGACCGTCAGCCATTGTCAATACAAAAACGGCTCTCATCTGAGAACAGTATGTGTCCCCACTGCTGCCTGTGATTCGGGCTTGTGCCCACTGCAGCCTGTCCTGCCGGTGTCTTGGTGTCAGTTCCAGACCTCTGTGAGGATGCCTGCATGCCAGCCTGTTCTCCTGAAGACGCCGCCACACAGTGTTGAGGCTGATTCTTTGCTGGAGATTCCCAGGCACCTGTCGAGCAGTGTTGGCGGCTGTTTGCCGCGCATGTCCCACAGATGGGTTCGAACAAGATGGTGATCCTCTCTTGGTGTGGTGACCCGAGGATGGCCTGGCCGGGGACGATCATCAGTGGTACCAGTGACTCGCATGCGGTGCTGCAGACAATAGATGGTCGAGATGTGGACGTTAAAGATGTTGGCGACCTGCCTGGCATCCCACCAGCCTCCAGATGGCCTAGGGCACGATTGCGTTCCTCTGCTTGTAGTCTTGGCATCTCTGTAGCGCTCAGACAGCAAGTTGTTACCTGAACCTTGTAGCGTGGCTTTACAAAGGCTGCATGCCTGCGTACTTGTCGCTGGTTAACTTTGCTCTGCATGGTGTGCACGTGTCTCGCATGCAGCAACCAGTTTGCCTTTTTTGTTGACCCTCCAATGCTGGGAATGATGTGTTGCTCACACAATTTTTTTTCACTACACGTGAGTCTTGGACCCAAACAACTTGCCACAATGGTTCAATATTGTATATTCACCCCTTTTCACCCGAAAAATAGCCTTTCAGTTTTTCGCGTTTTTTTTATGGAAGTCAGTATATGATTGACATTTGTATCAAAAGTAGTGCTCAGAAGATTAAAAAGAAAGAAACTTTGCCTACCCCCCATCCCATCCCTGCTCCTCTCCCACCCCCTTTCCTTCACTCCCATCCAAATTCTCCAGTGTCTGTGCTTTCCATATATTAGTGAAATTTGTGTGTATGATTGCCAGGAAATACTGAATATAACAGTGTCATTACAAAATAAATACACTCATCCCTTGAGTTTTTACCCTGAACCCACACCCCCTTTCAAGTAGGAATTGAACAGACAAACTTGAAAGTTTACTTAATTGTAGTTGAAAGCCTGAAGAATTTGCTCAAGTATATAATTATTTTGGAAATTTAACATGAAAAGTTTCAGACTTATTTTTTACACTGAACTTTTCAATCAGTACTGACACTAAAAACAACGTGGGAGTGACTCCTCTGTCTAATTAGCATACTATGTTTAGAATTGATTACTATCCCGACAAGCACAGTGTAGAAAACCAAAGGAAGGGGTAGGAGTGAGATGCGCATTTGCTGGCCAAGGCTCGCAGCTAATCTGTAAACAGCGCCAACTTTCAACACACGCTGACACACACAATCACCATCAAAAGTGCAAAAGACAGTGTATGGAAACGAAAGACAAATAACAGATTTTGTCCAGTGTATTTTCATTTTTTTTATTAATTTTCAAACATTTGGAGAAGATAACGGTCGAATATGGGGTTAACAGCTCACTGTCTCTTAGTCATGGAGGGAAGGTTTGTGTGGAATTGGCCACTGTTACAGTGGGCTGAATGACCTAAACTGGAAATAAACTTTGCAACAGCTTGTCAGTGATGATGCAGAGCGTCAGATCTTTCCGGCACACTTGAGTGTCTTGCTCTTTGATGGGTCTGTGATACGTTGACCAGACCTGCACAGTTTGGAGTCCTGACAAAAAAAAGTAAAAATAAATTGAGTTAGGGTTGTCATTCATTTATAAATCATGATGATAACTAATCCATTTCATTCAGTCACACACACACACACACACACACACACACACACACACACACATTATACACATTATACATAATCATCATCATCACCGCCAATAACAATGGAGTGCATTAGACAAATGTTTTAAAATCGCTGCTTGATTCATTTAATAAAAGAAATAGGACGAAATTAATATTCTTTATGTTTTCCTACTGCTACTGTGCTAGTTTCAGCTGCTCATTCGACATAGGGCCTGAAAAATGTCGTTGGGCAAGGTCACATGACCTAATAACATTTGATATTTAAGTCGAACAGGAAAGATCTGGTTTAAAAAAAAATCAACAGAAAATAAACCTTGAAGTCATACAAACTACATCTTAACATATACATAAAATCTACGCAGGAGTTTTAATTTGGTGTAAAATACTAAACACATACTCCTCTTATCAGCATGACCCCACCATAACCCTGGTCTGATGTTTCGGTTGCTATACAAAAATAAGTAATCTTAAAAAAATATGACAGTAATTTACTGTAATATAGTTAAATCGTGATGTAAAACTGCCAGAAAAGGTTGCAACTTACTGTTCAAAATAGCTGGAACTGCTTGGTTTGAAGATGACTTGTTGATATTCGAAAGATTCTGTTGACCATTTACTGGTTGCATGCCGTTTTTTGTTGTTCTGCCATTTCGATTTTCCAGTTGACATCAAAGCTGTATCACGGAAACTGAATTTTTTTTACTCCGTTGTAGTTTAAACCCTGAAGATTTGCGTTAGTGTATGACTGTCACTCTTGGTTTCATGCCGGAAATTTTTACATGAAAAATTTAAAGATGATTTTTTACTTTGAATTTTTCAATCAAGAAGTCTTCAGTGCCTACACTTTGCATACGAAACTTTGCAGGGGTGACTCCTCTTCCTGTTTAGCATACTATTTTTAGAACTACCAATGGTCCCGCCGCGTGCATAGCAGACAACCAAAGGCAGTGATCAGTGTGAGATGCGTGCATGGTGGCCGACACTCGCGGCTGCTCAGTAACAGCGCAAACTTTCAACACACGCTTACAGGCACTCAGCATAAAAAATACTAAAGACAATGTATGGAAATGAAAAATAGATAACGGGTTTTGTCAGACATATTTTTTTATTTCTAGATTTATTACTAAATATTGTAGAAAATAACAGTTGAATGTGGGCCAACCGCACGCTGCCGCTGCCTCCTAATCATAGAAAGGTTTGGAGTACCTACTACAGTACTAATAAATACTACATGCACGATCTATGACCATAGATCAAGATTTTAGCAGTTGTGTTTTTTTTTGTTTTGTTTTCTTTTATTTGTTTGTTTGTGTTTTTTACTAAACAGAATAATTTCTTATCTTTTGTCTCCTCCTACCTCATTCTATCCATTTCAGGAGGGGAATATGGGGGTGGGGCAAGTCTACTTCAGTGGCATTTGGGCCCATCCTCCCTCCTCCTCATCTGGATATAATGATGGAATAGATGCTTGGAGCATGTTGTGAGCATGAACTGGTTAAATGTGGTGTGGAAGAGGTAATCCTGTTTGAAACCTGCCATCACCCTCTGCTCCTTTGGTGCAGCTGACCAGTAGGCTGACTCCCCCTTCTCTATCCGCCTCCCCCTCCCGTATTGGGCTGTCAGTGTTAAGGCCAGTATGTGTTCGAGGAAGGGGTGAGTTGGCATAGGACTCACCCCCCCCCCCCCCCCACCCCCATTTAAGGGTCAATTTTTCCTTGTGTTCATACTTCATGCAGTTGGCATGTCTGATGATGTTCATGATGGTGTTGCAGCGAATGGCATCAGGGAGAGCCCAACAACAGGTACGGAAATGAGACCTGTGGTATGATTAGATATTATGGGCAGATGAATGACCTAAACTGCGGCAGGGGCATGCCTTACATCTGTGAAAAAGCCCCCCAGTTGCTTTGTAAGTGATTGTGCGTGTGCATGTGCGTGTGTGTGTGTGCGTGTGCGTGTGTGTGTTTTGGGGCAGTGAGAAAGTGGCAGTGTGCATGACTGATTGCTGTAGAATCTGGGCTTATCTTCTCTTGTTAAGTGTGTGTGGTAATGATTGATTGCTGTAGAACCTGGGCTTATCTGGCTGTTGTTAAGTGTGTGTGGTAATGGTTGATTGCTATAGAACCTGGACTTACCTGGCTGTTGTTAAAGGTGTGAATAGATTGCTGCCGGACCTGGGCTTATCTTGCTGTTGTTAAGTGTGTGTGGTAATGAATAGGTACCGGCAATCCTTCTTTCAGCGTACGGTAAAGTTCAGCTGAGTGAAAAATATATTTGTTTTCAATTGGCAGTATCTGTATATAACGCGTTTAGAATCAGATGAAAATTGTGAAGAATGAAGAATACAGTTTCCTTTTGAACTCTGTGTTGTTTATTTGTGTTTGCAATAGATGGTACAATGATTGTTTTTATTCCAAACACCCATCCGTTCACACGAAAACGAAGCGCATCACACATCTTGATGCGTCGCAGGCGCCATTTGGCCGAGCGTTCGAACTACACTGTGTTGAAAATCAACACATACAATGTGTTCATTCAATTCATTGGCGTTTAAATAGGTCAGAATACAAGAGCATGTTTCAAGCTTTATTTCAGTCTGTTTTCTTCTTTTTGGAATGATGTGTTTAAATCAATTAGAATCGAAGTTTTCATGAGGCTTGTTACAAGTGTTGCCTTTCCAACATCGTTGCTAAAAAAACTTGAAAAAAAAAAAATATACACATTAACAATGCGCTAGAAAGGCTGTTTTCTCCCGCATTCATTGGTGTATCAAGCTAAGCGATTGGTTGAATGCTCGAAAAGCGCAAGCCAATCAAAGCGAAGGTATCAAATGCAAACATTTGCTCCTTGTCCGAGATTTAAACAATGGCGAAACGAAGCCGAGATCCGACAATGACCGAGTCGAATGCGCTAATTGTCGTTGAATTGCAAGATGCACATGGTAAGATAACGCATATAATAACAACCCGAACATTAATGAAACGATTCAATTATACTGCTCAAAAACAATTGAAAGGCCACTACCACTTTTTAGGGTACCTTGTTTGACTTTATTTTTTCCAATAACACGGCACTGCACCCACCCAAACTTACTGAATTTGTGTTTTGTCTTGTGACTCATTTGTCCACGTTTCTCTGGGCGGTTCGCTGACATTGATTTAAGATTTGTTTAGATTTCCGCCTGCAGTCATTTCACTTTGCAGCTAGATTTACTGATTTGGTTGCATGCTTGATCAGTCAATTTGAATTTGATCAGAAATCAACTCAGTCTGTGTCATGCACATCACAGCGGTGAACTGAAATGTGCACATACTGCACGAAAAAAAAGGGTGCAAGTCAAACAGGCCTGTGCAACAGAGCACATCTGAACTGCAGGAATACTGCAATGCACGTGCAACCCATGTCTTACCTGAACACAGGTCAGCCAGTTTTGAGAGACTGGTGGGCATTTATGCCTGTGTTTCACGGCACTTTTGCAACCGTGTCTCGGAGACAACGACTGAGTCAGGATGACCAAGGGCGGGCAATTGCGTGGCTTCAGAGAGAGCGTGGGGGTGCGAGAGGTTGGTTGTCGACTGTCAGTCGCCCATTCAGTCATTCAGACTTTGAGAGACCGCTTCAATAAGACAGGAAGTGTTGCTGAGCGAAGACGTCCAGGACGCCCAAGGGTCCACCTCCAGGCAGCAGGACAGGTTTGTTGTCCTGTCGGCTCTGAGGCAGAGAACGGCCACTTCCGACACACTCAGGGGGCAGCTGCAAGCAGCCGGCAATGTCACCGTCAGTGACCAGACCATTCGGAACCGGTTGAGAGAGGCACACCTGCGCTCAAGACGACCAGCCGTCCGTCCTGTCCTGACACCAGCTCACCGTGCTGCTCATTTGGCTTGGGCCCAGCATCACTTAGCATGGACCAGAGATCAGTGGGCAAGAGTATTGTTACTGACGAGTCCCGCTTTGCCTTATCATTTCATGACAGCAGGAACCGTGTCTGGCGGCGGCAGGAGAACACTATCACGATGGTCTCGTGAGCGAGCGTGATCGCTATGGTGGTGGATCCATAATGGTGTGGGGAGGGATGGCACGGAACTACAGAACCCCCCTGCACATGGTGCAAGGCAACCTCAACGGTGTGGGCTACAGGGATGGCATCCTGCAGCCCCTTGTGCTGCCAGCGCTGCAAGCTATTGGACCCAGGCGCGGTACTTCAAGACGACAACGCCAGACCTCACAGGGCTCGAGTCGTCAACAAACTTTCTTCAGCAGCAACACGTGATCCACATGGACTGGCCAGCCTGCTCACCAGACCTTAATCCAATCGAGCACCTATGGGACGTGCTGGGCCTGGCGACTTCGAAGCAATCACCCCCCGCCAGTTGACCTCAACCAGCTGTTCCAGTTCCTTGAGCAGGAGTGGCAGGCAATACCCCAGATGACTCTGAGGACTCTCTGACTCAATCCATGAGGCAAAGGTGCATCGCGTGCATCCACGCAAATGGCGGACACACACGTTACTGACTGTGTTTTTTTGTGTATCTCTGGCGTTCTGACTTTTGAAAAGATGGGTAGTGGACTTGAAAGTGACAAAACATGCTGTTCAAATCATTTTGTCATTAATCTGTGTCATTGATGTTTTGATTAATGGCTGAAGTAAAGTTCGAAAGCATTGTTTTGGGTTGTTTCCGTTCTGTTGTGAAGATTACAGAGAAAATCGTAGCCTTCTTCCTTGTGCTGAACACAGAAACAATCTGAAGCGATCAAAACTAAGTGCATTTTTGTTATTTTTTTCGTTTCTGTTTCACCTGATGAAGACCCTAAGAGGTCGAAACGCGTTGTTTTGTCTTGTGACTCGTTTGTCCACATTTCTCTGAGCAGTTCGCTGACATTTATTTAAGATTTGTTCAACGAAGTTTAGTTTAGCAATCTAATTTTTTTCCCTAGTGTATTTGAAATATCTGTAATTTAACTGTAAGGATTTGCTTTCTCCCCCTCCCCACCCCTCCCCTCCTTACTGGCAAACACAACAAGGCTTTGAACACTTAGTGATTACTTTCAAGTAAAACTGCTAAATTACAACTACAGTAGCATTGCATTGCCAAGACATTACATTGTTGTGACAGTAACATTTATGATATTTTTTGGTGATTGTATGTTATGCTCCACAGTTATGTATATTGCTGTAACAGCACAAACATACTGAATAAACAGAGTAGTTGATAAAAAGGTAGAGTCGAAAATAAAGTTAAATCTTTCTTTAATTCTACCTTTTGTTAAAAAAAAAAGCATTATAATGCATATTTATGTTCTTTTACATTCACAATGATTAAATCAACATGTTAATTCAAAATCATAATGATGAAATACTTAACATGTTATTGGCAATGCTTAAATCACACCCTGTCGACAAAGTCATGTGTTGCAGAGGATGTATCTTTTGTTTACAAAGAACATGCAATACATTTTTGCTTACAAAGAACAACCGATACTAAGATTAAATTATAAGGAATGGAGAGAGAGCAGTAACAACAACAACACACACACACACGCGCGCGCACACACACACACACACACACACACACACACACTCATGATGATCACACAATGATGAAGAAACAGACAGGGAAATTTACACAAAAGCATGCACTCATAGTTAAGTGCCCCTATGCCATGCTTTAATTTTTTTTTTTCCAGTAATTTCACACACACACTCACACACACACACACACATATCGCACAATGATGAAGAAACAAACAGGGAAATTTACATGAAAGCATGCACTCATAGTTTCAGTTAAGTGGTCCTATGCCATGCTTTAATGTGTTTTTTTTTCAGTAATTTCACACACACACACACACACACACACACACACACCACACATGATATCGCACAATGATGAAACAGACAGGGGAAATATACATAAAAGCATGCACTCATCGTTCAGTTAAGTGATCCTGTGCCATGCTTTAATGTTTTTTTTTCTTTCCTTTTTTTTTTCTTTAACTGAGAAAATGCATCCACATTTTTTATATAATT
>JADBJO010003087.1:231258-253758 GCA_016801955.1 Conus betulinus
AAAGTAGACAATTTTCTGAAGAAATTTTGCTCTTGCAAAACAACACGCTTGTGTGGCCAATCAAGACAGACACAGATTTAGTGCAAAGCATATTTTTGTTTGCCAGTGACTTCAACATAGTCTCCAAAAAAACAACCACTGGCCATGCCTGGTCTGTTCCAATTAACAATGAACTGTGCCTGAAGTATGCTGCATACAAAAAGAACAATGTATGTAGTCAACCCTATCTGCCCGTCTGCAAGAGTGCACTCCCACCCTTATCGTAAAGTGACCTTTTGTTTGGTGGATGCCAGCACTTGTCAGAAACAGCAAAAATAACATGATTTTATAAATAACAATACAGACAACATCATACCAAATTTTTGTTGAAATCTGTCAGTAAGTTTTGAAAAACTGTCGGTTTTAATTTGGACATCATCATCATTCCGCCCCTGTTGGCCACTATTCTAGTACAGGAAATAAAATGTTAGGTACAAAATAACAAAAATCTACACTTTGATTCACAGGAAATACTGTATAGAAACTGTATGCAAAATTTGGAAACAGTTCATGAAGTAGTTTAGAAGTTATAGCAATTTTAAGTGTGGCGGGCGATTCTACCCCCATTTTTCCGCCGTCCAAATTGCAATATATCCTGTTTTTAGCACAGAAGTTTTCACAAATGTTTTATAGCAGATACCTCAGAAAAAAATGACTTTGCTTAGTACAACTTAGAGAGTTTGTCCAAACCACTGGAAACTCTGAAATGGCTATTCTTACTGTGCTGCAGTGCTTCAAAGTAGCCACATCATGCAAATTCGAAAAGCGCTGAATTGCAATTTGTTACAAGTTTAACACTTTATCACACAAAAGCCATGCAAACTGAACCCCTGAACTTACTTGTTCAAAGAGTGTAAGTTGTATAGATTGAGAACACCAATTTATAACCAGATGTATCAATCATGTATGATACTATTGGCTTTCAAACTTGGAAGATATCTCATTTTGTCAGGTGCATAAATGCAAAACAAAAATAAACATCACAGCTGCATTACTGTTGGGCTACGTTTTGATCGTGATAGTCACGAAAACAACCATTCCTGGGCCAGCAAAGGGGCACTTGACAGAAAGAACACTTATATGATGTTTCCACTTGATATCCCTTTGGTGTCAAGCGGCCAGTTTTGACACATTGACGACACACCCTAGGCCTGCCCTCAATCTTCTCCACTTTGTGGTGATCATTGGAATCTTTGGCGATTGGGGGTTCTGGTACTGCCTTGCTTCACCCAGCTTTGCGTTTTCTGGAAGTAAATCCAGCACGAAGCCGTTTAGCGATGTCATCACGAAACCACAGGTGATCATGGGCCTTCTTTGGGGTTTGAACGTATGGTGACTTTTCCCAGGTGAGAAAAGCTTGAACATACACAGATTGATCAAAGAGTGGAAGATGTACCGCCACCATTTTTTGTTTTGATGACCGACAGGATAGTAGGCACGATACTGATCTGACTTGTCAACACCACCCCCATGTACTTGTTGTACGCAGCAATGACAGTCGGTATCACTTTTTCTTCTGTTCTTGTCATACCTGGAGGCTAATTGCTGCTCAGGAGATAAATCTGACGGTTGTCTTTGTATACAGTAGCCTCAGTGAGCCTTTCTGCGCATTTGTATCAGATCTCCCCTTTTCCTTCAGTTTGGCCGTCTTGGCTTCCTGTGGCAGTCCCCTGCGGTTACGGTTGACTGTCGCACAGGCATATGTCCCATTCCACGGCCAGGTGTGTCATCAAAGGGACACTCGTGAAAAAGCGGTCAAAATACAAGTGTCTGTTCTGGTTGTAGTATGGTGACGCTAGTTTGTCTACTACTTCATGCCCCAGACTGATATTCGTGTTTTCACGGCTAGCACGACCAGTGTAAATGTCAAATGCGACACAATAGCCGGTAGTAGCGTCACACATTTCCCACACCTTGATGCCCCACTTTGTTGGCTTGGCTGGCATAAACTGTTTGAAGAAAATGTGACCCTTGAAGCCTATCATCGCTTCATCAATGCTCATTTCATGGCGGGACAATAATTGGCTTTGAACAAAGGGAGAATAAGATTGATAAATGTTCTCACCTTGAACAAGGGGTCATAATCGGTGTGTTGGACGAATCCTGAAGGTGGAAATACTGATTCAGCTTGAAAAAGCGATTTTTCGGCATGACACTGCTGATCCACTCATCGTTGAAAATTGGGTCATCAGACCAGTAGCACCACAGATGTGGCAGACGCTCTACCCCCATCATAATCAAGACCGCGATACAAGCTCGCAGCGATATAGGCTCCATTTCTTCAGGTGTGGTATTGCACCAAAGAGGGTCAGGTGCACCCTTTGCAGCTTGTTTTTGTCTTGCATACCTGTTTGTTTCATTGGCAGCAGTCTTAAAAAAAAACAAAGCGGTACAAACAAAAAGAAAAAAATCAAGTGGTGTAGCCATGTTGGGTAACGAGTGAGCGGGCCCAGTGGGTTCCTGAAACTGACGCACTTCTGCCACACCAGGTGTTGCTGGTCACCATGATGTTTGAACCACAGCGAGTGGGAACATCGTACTCCAGGCCACTTTCTACTTCACCGTCTTCTTCAACACCACTACCTACTTCAATATCACTTTCATTCTCCATCTCTCTTTCAAATTTCTCCACTTCTCCAATAATTTGATCCAATTCATCTTGCGAGTAGTCAATCATCTCTTCGTCGTTCATAGCAGATGCCAAAGCAGCCATTGTGAAAGTCGGTCGGTTTCATTCACAAACTTACTCGCTGTGTTTGCCCCTTTTCTCAATGAACACGCGCAGTTCCATCACCCCAAAATAGTGCCAACACATGATTGGGCCATGCCCTGAGTCTTCCTAGTTACTGTCTGCGACTCTGCATGTCTACACACGTGATAACTGCGTGATGGAAAATTCCCTCGGACAGATCCTGGTAACTCCTGGTACGGGAAGAACAGGTGCCAAAAGTTAACTCCCGGATTGTCCCGTTGCAAGTATAAGAGGGTTAAGACATCAAGGGACATAATTGCTCCAAGGCAGATGCCATTGTGTAATGGCCACTGGATGTGACATAACACAACCTCCATGGGAGCGTTCCCATGGGCTTACCAGCGAATATTTCATGACTGCAAAGCCCACCAGTGACCACCAAGCAACCATGGTGTGCATCCCGCAGCCTCACTTGTTCCGCAGACAAGTGAAGAAGTTGTGGGGAAGTTAAAAAGGAGTTCGACCCTGTAATTAGAAACCTGAAAAACGTCCACAGTTTGGGCAAACATCTTGTTCATTGATTTAACCACATATATATTGTGTGTTTATTTGTTGGGTGTGTGTTTCAGGAACTTTCATTCCACTCCTACTTACGTTGGACTCATGCAGAGACCTGCAAAGAAATCAAACACTGTCTTCAGGTGATAGGCTCTGTGTGTGTCTTTACTAGTATGTGTGTGTGTCAGCTTTTGTATCATACATTGGGGCAACCAAGCGAGTTTTTTATACAAGCTGTAGCTTTTTTTTCTCTTTTTATCAGGATCATAATCATCAATGGCTAGTTTCATTGAAATATATTGGACATCAACACTTAATTTCAACACTTCACGATTTTCAGGTTCCAAAAGGTGGGTATTATTAGTTTCACTCGTTTCACCACCACTGCTCGTTTGTTACAGATATATGGGTATGATGGCATTCCATTGATCAGTTATGCTTTTGTCCTGTGATTTATTTCATTGCTTTTATAAAAGCTAGGCTGTGAAGTACATGTATGTGTATGTTTTTTAATGTATTATCACACAATAGGTTTCTATGGTGTGTGTAGTGTAGCCATTAGCAGTTTTGTTGTCAGACCATTACATGTCATTTGGTATGAATACAAATATTTTAAAATCCATGATTGATGAGAACAGTTCAATACCCTCCAATGTTCAGTTAATACATTAGTAGACTTTAGAGATTTCTGGCCTACTTGATACAGCTTTCTTTAAAATACCGATAGGACTTTGTTGGATTAGGCTACTATAATTGCACTGTATTGGATGAGTTATGATCATGCTGTTGGATGAGGTTACCACGATTACACTTTGTTGCATAAGGTTACCATGATAATACAGTGTTGGGTTAGCTACTATGATCGTAACATATTAGATAAGGTAACTATGATCCCACAGTGTTGGATAATGGTACCATGATAATATTATATTGGATTAGGTACCCTGATCACAGTGTTAGAGTAGGTTACCATTATGATGCTGTGTTGGATTAGTTATGATCACACTATGCAGGATCAGATTACCAAGATCCTATTTTGTTGGATTCATTTTCATGATCACATTCTGTTGCATTGCTAGCATGCTCACACTATGTTGGATAAAGTTACCATGATCACACTGTGTGGGTTAGGTTACCATCATTACATTGTGTTGGATTAGGCTACCAACATTACACTGTGTTGGATTAAGTTACCATGATTACACTGTGTTGGATTAGGCTACTGTGATTACACTGTGTTGGGTTAGGTTACCATGATTACACTGTGTTGGATTGGGTTACCATGATTACACTGTGTTCGAAATGGTTAGCGTGATAACACTGAGTTGGATAAGTTACCATCATTACACAGTTGGGTAAGGTTACCATCATTGCACTTTGTTGAATTAGGTTACCATCATTACAGTGTTTGATACATTACCACCGTTCCACTGTGTTGGATAAGGTCACCAACATTACACTGTGTTTGAGAAGGTTACTATCATTACACTTTGTTGAATTAGATTATGGTCACTATACCGTGTTGGATTAGGTTACCATCATTATGCTGTGTGGATTAGGTTATGGGCATTAGACTTTGGATTAGGTTACCATCACAACACTGTGTGTTACCATCACAACACTGTGTTGGATAAATTACCATCATTACAGTGTGTTGAATAAGGTTACAATCATTACACAGTGTTGAATAAGGTTACCGTCATTACACTGTGTTGGATTAGGTTATCATCATTACACTGTGTTGAATAAGGTCATTATTACACTGTGTTGAATAAGATTACAATCATTACACTGTGTTGAATAAGGTTACCATCATTACACTGCGTTGGATTAGGTTACCATCATTACAGTGTGTTGGATGAGGTTACCATCATTACACTGTGGTGGATAAGGTTACCATCATTACACTGTTGGATTAGGTTACCATCATTATACTGTGTTGGATTTAGGTTACCATCAGTACACTGTGTTGGATAAGGTTACCATCATTACACTGTTGGATTAGGTTACCATCATTACACTGTGTTGGATAAGGTTACCATCATTATACTGTGTAGGATTAGGTTACCATCATTACACTGTGGTGGATAAGGTTACCATCATTACACTGTTGGATTAGGTTACCATCATTACACTGTGTTGGATAAGGTTACCATCATTACACTGTGGTGGGTAAGGTTACCATCATTACTCTGTTGGATTAGGTTACCATCATTACACTGTTGAATAAGGTTACAATCATTACACTGTGTTGAATAAGGTTACAATCATTACACTGTGTTGAATAAGGTTACCATCATTACACTGCGTTGGATTAGGTTACCATCATTATACTGTGTTGGATTAGGTTACCATCAGTACACTGTGTTGGATAAGGTTACCATCATTACACTGTGTTGGATAAGGTTACCATCATTATACTGTGTAGGATTAGGTTACCATCATTACACTGTGGTGGGTAAGGTTACCATCATTACTCTGTTGGATTAGGTTACCATCATTACACTGTGTTGGATAAGGTTACCATCATTACACTGTGGTGGATAAGGTTACCATCATTACACTGGTGGATAAGGTTACCATCATTACATTGTGATGGATAAGGGTACCATGTTTACACTAAGGTGGACAAGGTTACCATGATTACACTGTGATGGATAAGGTTACCATGTTTACACTAAGGTGGATAAGGTTATCATCATTACACACTGTGTTGGATAAGGTTACCATCATTACACTGTGTTGGATAAGGTTACCATCATTACACTGGTGGATAAGGTTACCATCATTACATTGTGATGGATAAGGTTACCATGATTACACTGTGATGGATAAGGTTATAATCACACTGTGTTAGATTAGTTACTATGATCACAATCAGCCCGAATGTGTCCCTTTGCAGTCAGTTAGGCTATATGCAACATTATCTTATCTTACGATCACAGTGTTTGATAAGGTTAACATGATTACTTGCACTATGTGAGGTTACCATGATTATAATGAATTGGGTAAGGTTACCATGATCACAATGTATCTGAGTAGTTACCATGATCACGCTTTGTTGACCGGATAAGGTTATCATGATTACACTGTGTCAGATAAGGTTACCATGTTTTACTGTGTCGGATAAGGTTACCATGATTACACTGTGTCAGATAAGGTTACCATGATTACACTGTGTCGGATATGGTTACCATGATTACACTGTGTCGGATAAGGTTACCATGATTATACTGTGTCGGATAAGGTTGTATTAGGTTAACAGCATCACACTGGGTTGTATTAGGTTGACATGATCACACTGTGTTGAATTATGTTAACATGATCACAATCTCACTTGTGTTGTGCTATGATGACATGATCGCACTGTATTGTATTAGGTTAGCATGATCACACTGGGTTGTATTAGGTTAACATAATCACAATGTGTTGTATTAGGTTAATAAGATAACAGTGTGTTGTATTCCGTTAACAAGATAACACTGTGTTGTGTTCAGTTAACATTATCACACTGTGTTGTATCATGTTATTATCACACTGTGCTGTGTTAGGTTAACATGGTCACTCTGTGTTGTGTTAGGTTAACATGATCACACATGTTGTATTAGGTTAACATGATCACACTGTGTTGTATTAGGTTAACATTATCACACTGTGTTGTGTTCAGTTAACATGATCACACAGTGTTGTGTTATGTTATTATGACACTGTGTGTGTTAGGTTAACATGATCACTCTGTGTTTTATTAGTTTAACATGATCACACTGTGTAGTATTAGGTTAATATGATCACACCGTGTTATGCTCGGTTAACATGATCACACTGTGTTGTGCTCAGTTAACATGATCACACTGTGATTTGTTCGGTTAACATGATTACACTGTGTTGTATTATGTTAATATGATCACACTGTGTTGCGTTCGGTTAAGATAATCACAGTGTGTTGAATTGGGTTAACATGATCACACTGTGTTGTGTTCGGTTAACAGGGTCACACTGTGTTGTATTGGATTAACATGATCACACTGTGTTGTGCTAGGTTAACATGATCACACTGTGTTGAGTTAGGTTAACATGATCACTCTGTGTTGTATTAGGTTAGCATGATCACAGTGTGTTGAATCAGATTACTATGATCACACTGTGTTGTATTGGGTTAACATGATCACACTGTGTTGAATCAGATTACTACGATCACACTGTGTTGTATTAGGTTACTGTGATCACACTGTGTTATGTTCGGTTAGTGTGATCACACTGTGTTGTATTAGGTTACTATGATCACACTGTGTTGAATCAGGTTTAGTATGATCAAACTGTGTTGTATTGGGTTAACATGATCACACTATGTTGAATCAGATCACTATGATCACACTGTGTTTAATCAGGTTACTACGATCACACTCTGTTGTATTGGGTAACATGAACACACTGTGTTTAATCAGGTTAGCATGATCACACTGTGTTGAATCAGGTTACTATGATCGCACTGTGTTGAATTAGATTACTATGATCACATTTTGTTGTGTCAGGTCACTATGATCACACTGTGTTGTATTGGGTTAACATGATCACACTGTGTTGAATCAGGTTACTATGATCGCACTGTGTTGAATTAGGTTACTATGATCACACTGTGTTGAATCAGGTTTACTATGATCGCACTGTGTTGAATTAGGTTACTATGATCACACTGTGTTGTATCAGGTCACTATGATCACACTGTGTTGAATCAGGTTACTGTGACAAGGGCGGGAGACCTTCCGTATTGTTATGGAAGTCCAAATTGCAAATTTTTCCTTTTTTTTTTTCTGTGTGCGCGTTCCGTGTTCCGATTCAGGTTCTCACGCCACTCGTAGGCCTATTTGAAATCCACCATCTTGTCTTCAATTCACGAAGACCATATCATTGTGCTTCATATAAATGAAATTTGTCAAAATTGGAGCTCATTAACGATGAAGCAGAGGCACAGGAATCGACAATGACTGTGCTGAATCAGGTTACTATGATCACATCGTGTTCAATCAGGTTATTATGATCACACTGTGTTGAATTGGTTACTATGATCACACTGTGTTGAATCAGGTTACTACGATCACACTGTGTTGAATCAGGTTATTACGATCACACTGTGAATCAGGTTATTATTGTGTTGAATTAGGTTACTATGATCATGCTGTGTTGAATCAGGTTACTATGGTCGTGCTGTGTTGTATCAGGTTACTATGGTCGTGCTGTGTTGTATCAGGTCACTATGATCACACTGTGTTGGATTGGTTACCATAATCATATTGTTTTGGATTAGTTATCATGATCATAGTGACATGTTGGAATAGGTTACCATGATCACCCTGCTAAGGTCACCGTGATCATAGTATTTTTGATAAGGTCACCATGACCATATTGTTTTAGAGTAGTTATGATGCTCATACTGTGTTGAATTGGTTATGAGCATGTTGTGTTAATATTAGGTTACCATGATTGCACTGTGTTAATATTAGGCTACCATGATAGCACTGTATTCAATCTGTATGTTGGATTAGGTGTGATTGTACTACTTTCTATGATCACACTGTTGGACAAGATAACATGATCACACTGTGTTGGACAAGATAACATGATCACACTGTGTTGGACAAGATAACATGATCACACTGTGTTGGACAAGATAAACATGATCACACTGTTGGACAAGTTAACATGATCACACTGTGTTGGACAAGTTAACATGATCACACTGTGTTGGACAAGATAACATGATCACACCGTGTTGGACAAGTTAACATGATCACACCGTGTTGGACAAGTTAACATGATCACACTGTGTTGGACAAGTTAACATGATCACACTGTGTTGGACAAGACAACATGATCACACCGTGTTGGACAAGACAACATGATCACACCGTGTTGGACAAGATAACATGATCACACTGTGTTGGACAAGACAACATGATCACACTGTGTTGGACAAGACAACATGATCACACTGTGTTGGACAAGACAACATGATCACACTGTGTTGGACAAGACAACATGATCACACCGTGTTGGACAAGATAACATGATCACACTGTGTTGGACAAGCTAGCTTCATCACACTGTGTTGAATGATTCACTATTATTACACTGTGTTGAATTAGTTACCTTATTTCACAGTGTTGAATTATGCACTATGATCACACTGTGTTGAATTAGTTACCATGATCTAACTGTGTTGGATTAGTTATCATGATCACTATGTGTTGGATTACTTACCATAGTCACATGTTGGATCAATTATCATGAATACACTGTTGGGTAATGTTACCCTAGTCACACTGTTGGATTAGTTATCATGAATACACTGTTGGATAATGTTACGATGGTCACATGTTGGATTAGTTATCATGAATACACTGTTGGATTATGTTACCATGGTCACACTGTTGGATTAGTTATCATGAACACACTGTTTTGGATAACGTTACTATGATCACACTGTGTTGGACTAGGTTGCCAAAACTTAGAGTGCGTTATCCAGCTTTCACTGTCACTGTGAAGTGTGAGGGACCTGTTTGAACTGGGAAAACGTAAGTTGCATTGAAAGTGTGTGTATATGTGTGTGTGTGTCTGTCTGTGTACGTGTGTGTGTATTTGCATGCGTATGTGGGATCGTGTGTGTGTGTGTGTGTAGGTGTGTGTGTGTGTCTGTGTGTGTTGTCTGATAATAATGTGTATATGTACTGGTATCTCATCCACAAGTGTTCCTTGGAGTGTAGTGGTTTAAAACTGTCAGGAATTTGTTGCTATCATTGTCCTTCCATGTTTTGTGAACTACTGGAACTGATGTGGATGTGAATGTGGAACTGTCTGTTCAGTGTCAAGTTTCTCTTCTCTGCTTTCCCTTCTCCCTGATGCTTTAGAGCCCTGAAAATGGGGTAATGGCTGCTTTATTATTGGAGTAAATGAATGAGTAATGAGTGAATGAATGAATGTTTGAATGAAAACATTTATTATGTAATTGTTGCTAATCCCTTTCTTGGGTCAGACATGTATATCATAAGTCTGTCAGTTTGTTTCCAATAACAAGAGTGTCAAAGAAGGAATTGCTTTACTTGTATATTTGAATGAATGTATGTAATTGTTTCTAATTCTTTATGTTTGAATGAAAAATCCCTTTGTTGAGTCAGATTTGTATATCATAGCATATCAGTGCTTGAGTTTGTTTTCCAGTATTTAGTGGTATTATGCTGGTTCAGGTGATGAAATGTCAACAAATATGTTGACCACGGTACTTTTACGATTTATTTCATAGGTTAGTATGGAGGGAATGTGGATCTTTGCGTTCCTGGCACTTACTTTTTTCCATATTTACTTGTGGGAACAAGGATTCCCCCACCCCCACTCCCCACCACTACCTCCCCCCCCCCCCTCCCCCCAAGAAAAGAAAAAAAATTGGGACTTCAGTCCGCAGATAGGCCAGTCAGATAGATTACCCTTAGCTGGCTCACAACATTGCATCAAAAGAACTAGCACAGTTTTGTCTTTCCTTGGTGGAGGAACATGCTCTCTTTCAACTCTGCTAATTTTCCGACTTAGTTTCTGTTCATTAAGCATTCCCACAAATGCCTACTCCGGTTTGCTTTTCCCTCATTCTTTGGCCTCTCAGGGAGGAATTTCAGCCAGTAATTCCCAAAAATTACTGTCTTTAGCTGCCTTGTTGCAACAGTCTTCCACTTCATTGTTTACTTTGACTTCTTCTAAGTTGGCTCTGACACCTCTTACTTGATTTTGGTCACCATCTGCCTACCCTGCCAATGTTTGTCTCTTTTGTCTGTGTATTTGTGTCAGCCCATTTTGTACAAGTTCATGTGATATGGTTTGATTTGTGCTTGAAAAGTTTTATTCTTTCATTTTTTGGGGTGCTGGAGCTTCTGTTAGTTGGCACCATTAGTTCTCACTTTATTGGTCTTCTCGTTTTCCTGATGCTGCATTTAAAAAAAAAAAAAAAAAAAATTTCTTGGTTAACCATATTTATTGCCCACTTGAGCTGTAGAGGGAGAACGGAGACTATATAGTTTGCTTCCAGAAGATTGAGGGAGACATTTCTTAAAGGCCGTTTTAGCCCCTGGCACTGATTTCCTGGTTGGGAACTGTACAGATCATTCTCATGTGCATAAAAAGAAGAAAAAAATGTCTATCTTCTCAGATGAGCATGCTCTTAGTACTCTATAAAATATTTAGTCATTTGTTTGGACAGATGAATATGAGAAGAAGGAATTCTACGATTAAAAGTAGGTACCGGCAGCCTTCTTTCAGTGTACGGGAAAGTTCAGCCGTGAAAAATATGCTTGTTCTCAATAGGCAGTATCTATGAATAACGCATTTAGAATTGGATGTCAACGTGATAAAAAAAAAAAAGACACGTATGTCAAAAGCCTTTGACAAAACCAGCAACATATAAAACCAGAGCAACATTGTTACTGATGTGGTAAAATGCATTCTGCTGCAAGTTGCCCTTTGAAGAATTACACTTTTAATCACTGCAAGAAAATTGGATACTTGGCAGCTGTCTATCGTTCAAAGAACAAAACTGGGACATCTTCCTCTTCCCAGAAGTTTGTCTCTGAAAGCCATGAGGATATAGAGGTGGTGATACACACTGAACAGAAAGACAGTGAACATATACAGTCACACACTACAGGTTGAATGCAAACCTGTGGTCTTTGAAGTTGATACCGGAGCTTTAGTCACTCTTATCAATGCTAGAGCGTTTGATGACGTGTTGGACAAGAGCATTTTACTGTCAGACTCAAGTCAAGTCAAGTCAAGTCAAGTAAACTTTATTATCTCAATTTGAGAAATTAATTTGTGGGTCACACACATTCATAGCAAATAAACAACAATTAGCCACATTACCCATTTTCTCACATATGACATACATTCATATAGAGGAATATTTGGATTTCAATTAAACATCTTCTCGGTTCATGAAATCAATGGACAGGGGAATAAAACTTTGTTTAAATCTGACACTTCTGCATTTAACCGATCGATATCTTCGTCCTGACTGAAGAAGGTCATACTGATTTGCAAGAACGTGGGTCTGGTCACACGTAATCTTCTTCGCTTTACAAACAACACGGCACCTGTATAGCTCACTCAGACTTTTTTGTCTCTCACCAACGATTTTTCCTCCCACGTTCACCACTTTCTCAAGCACATTTCTGCTCTTCACAGTCAACCCACCATACCAACACATAAATGAGAAAGTTAGAACAGATTCCAAGAAGCATGAATAAAATGTCCGAAGAATGTCAGTATTCACATGAAATGATCGCAGCTTGCGAAGACAATATAATCTGGTTTGACATTTTTTGTGGACATACTCAACATGGGATTTTAAAATTCAGCTTATTTATAAAAGTTCCTAAATATTTGTATGATTCAACACGTTCTACTTCAGCACCTTTGATAAAAAGTGGTGGTACAGCTTTTGGATTCTTTCTAAAATCAATCAATCAACATTTCTTTCGTTTTTGTTACATTCAGATCAAGATAGTTATGATCGCACCAGTCAACAAATCTTTGAACCTCCTTGAAGTAAACAGAATCAGAGTTGGAGAGATCCACAAGTGCTGAGTCATCTGAATATTTAATGTACAAAGTTGAATCACTTCCTGAACAATCATTTGTGTACAGAGAGTAAAAAGCACTGGTGATAAAACAGTACCCTGGGGTGCGCCAGTTGAAATGACTCTGGAAGACGAAACAACACTTTGATATCGAACAGACTGTGTCCTCTGTGTGTAAGAAAATCAATTATCCAAAGAATGAGCTTGTTACCCACATTTATGTTAATGAGTTCTTTGCCATCAGATGTGGTTGTATGGTGTTGAATGCTGATGAGAAATCAATAAAGAGAATGCGTACAAAAGCAGGTTTTTCGAGGTGTGAAAAAGCATGAAAGCATGATGGAGAAGTGTGAGTGTGGCATCATCTGTTGATCTGTTCTGTTGGTATGCGAACTGAAACGGGTCTTGGTACTGTGTAGTATCTTTTTAAAACATAACCGAGGACAATTCTTTCAAGACATTTCATTGCAACAGATGTGAGGGCAACTGGTCGGTAATCATTTAAACAGCTTGGGTTGCGTTTTTTGGGAACAGGACATACAGTGGCATTTTTAAAATCTTTATCATCAAATCTACAGTAAAAATCGTTCAGCTTTTCTGCAAGTTGCTTCTGTTCTTTTGCTGTTTTTTGTTACTAATATTTTGGTTTGAACATTTTCCTGAACCTGATAAAACCTTTATTCCTTTCCATGCATCTCGCATATTTCCATTCTGGAACATGTTTTCAACTTTTCTCTTGTAAGCTGTCTTTGATTCTTCAATCTCCGTTTGCAGTTTCTTTTGTACTACCTTACGATCGCTTTTATTGCCTGATTGAAAAGCTCTTTTTTTCTCATTTAGAGTTATTTTCAGAGATTTTGTAACCCAAGGTTTGTTGTTGGGAAATATTTTGATAGTTTTAGTAGGTACAATGATGTGTTCACAGAAAGAAATGTAGCTGGAAATAACATCAGTGGCTTCGTTAATGTCAAAACTAGAATTCAAAAACAAATTCCAATCTGTACATTCAAAACAAGCCTGTAATTCATCAACACTTTCTTGTGTCCAACACTGCACTTGCTTTTTAGTGATAGGTTGTGTTTTCACTTTTGGTCTGTAAGCTGGCAAGAGATGAATGGCATTGTGATCAGACTGACCAAAATTGAAAACATGCACTGGCCAATCAATCCCAGTACGAGGGAAAGCTCTAGTCCAAGTTTGCCACCAAGGCAAGTCTGCCATGCTACCTTTCTTTGTGGTTAGTGGAAGTGGACCCAGTCTACTAGGAAGGAACTGGGTGCGAGGTTTGGACATGGAAACAGCTATTCTGGTGAATCAAATGTCAATGAAACCACCCTCAGCCTTAGCAGAATGTGACCAGTTTCCAAATATCTTCAAGGATGAACTGGGACATGTTGAGTCATGTCCAGTCACTCTTCATGTTGAAGATAACTGCAAACCCAAATTCTACAAAGCTAGAACTGTACTGTACCCACTCAGGGACAAGTTTGAAGCTGAAATCCAGCGACTGGAAGATGAAGGAATCATTGAGCCAGTTCAGCACTCGGCTTGGGCAGCACCGCCAGTTCTAAAGCCTGATGGATCTGTGCGCTTGTGTGGTGACAACAAAGTGACAGTAAACACTGTAACAAAAGCAGATGTGTAACCATTGCCTCAAGTTGAAGATCTGTTCACTTAAATTGCTGGAGGACAATCTTTCATAAACTAGATTTGAAGCATGCGTACCAGCAGCTACCACTTGCTGAAGAATCCAAGGAGCGGACCACCATCAACACTCAGAAGGGCCTGTTCAGATACAATTGATTGTCCTTTGGAGTCTCAGCTGCACCAGCCATCTTCCAGCAGACAATGGACTGCTTGCAACAGGACATTCCGCAAGTTGCAGTGTTTCAGGATGATATCCTGGTCACTGGCAGCACAGATGAAGACCACATTCTTCACCTCCAGGAAGTATTTTGCAGACTTGAAGTAGGTGGTTTTCGTTTGAAGAAAGGAAAATGTGAGTTCATGCTGCCTGAGGTCACATACTTAGGTCACCGAATCAACACAGAAGGAGTCCAGCCGACACCTGAGAAAGTGAAGGCTGTTCCCAACATCCCAGAATGCAGCAGAGTTGAAGTCATTCCTTGTCTCATCAACTTCTGTGGGAAATTCCTGCCTCAGCTGTCAACCGTGCTGTCTCCACTGACCAGTATCCTTCACAGAGGTGGTGTTTTCAGGTGGGAAGTACAGCAGAATCAAGCTTTTTCAGATAAGTGAAGGACATGCTTCTGTCAGCTAGTCTCCTGGTATATTTAAATCCAGACCTGGACGTGACTTGTGTCTTGTGACGCTTCTGCAGTGGGCCTGGGAGCAGTTCTAGATCACAAGTTTCCTGATGGTTCTGAGCGCCCCATTGCCTGTGCCTCAAGGTCTTTTAACAAAGCTGAACAAAATTACTCCAACATTGAAAGGGAAGCTCTTGCAATCGCCTTTGGAGTGAAAAAATTACGTGACTATCTCTTTTGCCGCCATTTTTGCTTGAACATTTATCACAAGCCCTTGATGACATTGTTCAGTGAACAGAAACCCATCCCAACATAGGTTTCTACCAGGATTCAAAGATGGACAATGCAGTTGTTACCGTACACATACACTATCCGATACAAATCAGGAGCCACAATGACACATGCTGTTGCTCTAAGCAGACTGCCCATGCCAACCACCAGTGCTGAGCTTGAGACTCCAGAAGAGTTCATCTTCCTGATGGACCATCTTTCCACGACACCAGTGACTTCAGCTGACATCCAGACAGACACTGATTGTGACCCTGTACTCTCACTTGTCAAGAAAGATATGTTGACAGGATGGCCTGCAGAATTTCCAGGAAAATGGCAGGAACAATTGAAATCGTACAAGACTCGTAAAACAGAACTGTGTGTTGAGAGTGGTTGTCTACTCTTATGAAACAGAGTTGTCATACCTCTGGTTTGTAGGCAAGCAATGCTGGAAGAGCTTCATTCTTATCATCTAGGTGTCTGCAAGATGAAGTGCCTTGCTCGCTCTTATGTGTGTCTTAACTGTCATAGTGACATAGAAGCTACAGTCAGAGAGTGCGAAGCATGTCAACAAGTTTGTCACATGCCGTAAAAGGCTCCACTTCATCCTTGGGAGTGGCCTGAAAAAACATGGTCCAGACTACAGGTGGACCTTTCATGGGACACATGTTTCTTGTGCTTCACATTCTAAATGGATGGAAATAAAGCTGATGACCAAGATGACAGCAGAAAAGACAATTTGCCTTCTAAGAGAACTCTTCGCTAGACATGGACTACCAGATACCATTGTGACTGACAACAGCCCTACATTCACGTGCACAGAGTTCAAAACCTTCTCTCAGTTCTAGGCATTCACCATGTTCTTGTCTTATCATACCATCCAGCTTCAAATGGCCTTGCAGAAAGAGCAGTTCAGACATTCAGAGTCCATGAAGAAGATGTCACCCAAACTCACTGTGGAACACAAGTTGGCCACTTTTCTCTTTCAGCAGCACACATCACACCTCATTCAACTACTGGTGTGCCCACTGCAGAACTCCTCATGAAATGGAGACTAGAGACACATCTTGATTTAACACACAGTCAACACTGTCTCGCAAGGTTGAAGATATCCAGTCAAAGCAGAAGATGTATCATGATTGCAGTGCAAAAGGCAGAGACTATGCAGTTGGTGACAAGGTGTATGTTTGCAGCTTTGGATCTGGCAAAACTTGGCTGCTTGGAACTGTTGCTGAAGTCACTGGCCCTCACTCCTTCAGGGTTTAGATAGGGGATGGCCTCATGATCAGATGCCACATTGATTACATCTGCAAACGTTGGACTGATGACAAAGGACCTATTCCCATGTTTACTGACCCTATTTTTCCCAGTGAGGAGCCCCAACCCCCATTGCTCATACGCTTGTGGACCCATTCCTGGTTCCTCTTCCATGGAACCAGTTTCCCCTGTAGCCGCTCCTGGTTCCTGTCTGGCCACGCCTGTTCATTCCAGACCCCCCTGCATGCCAGCAGTGAGTCACCCTGTGCCACAGCGTCTCCAGACAGCAACACTTCGGATACCTGGGGTCCTACTCCTGCCTTGGCTGAGCGGCCCAGAAGATTCCACAAGGCCCCAGATTGATTAGATCTATGAACTATTTACAATTTTTTTCTGTTTTTATTGATTTTGACAGGTGGTCAGTCGTTTCCAATTAGTAACGTTTGGAGTGACAATGGTCAGTCATTTCCGTTTGATAACATTTGAAGTGATAGTGGTTGAAATCCTATTCATGACAATCATTTCTGTTTGGTGATGGTGTGTTCGGTGTTAATTGTTTCACTTGGGGTGAGAGTGATCATTCACTTATTGACAATGTTTTTGTTGTTTTTTCACATTAAAACTTAAAGGGGAGGGTGTCGGGTTGATTGCCATTGATACTCTCTGGAAGAGAGTTACACAAGAACCAGAATAAATGGTTGAATGAACTTCAAGAGTTGTGTTAACAACAAGCAAGAATGTCACAATTGACCTTTGGTAATTTTCTATCTGCAGATACAAAATTAGCAGATTTTCTTTGAGCGTTAGTAGTTGGCTGTCAAACTTTGGAAGTTGCCTGTCTACAAGTGCAAAGTGAGCAGATTTTCTTTGAGCTATGGTAATTCTCATTCTGCAGTTATAAAATAGTGAGGTTTTCCTTGACTAATGGTAAAAGTCTGTCTGCAGATACAAAGTAATCAGGTTTTCTTTATGCTGTTATAATTATCTGTATGCAGACTCAAAGTAGGCAGGGTGTCTTTGAGTATAGTAATCGTCGTGTCTGCAGACACAAAGTAGGCAGGTTGTCTTTGAGTTATGGTAATCATCTGTCTGCAGACACAAAGTAGGCAGGCTGTCATTGAATTATGGTAATCGTCTGTTTGCAGACACAAAGTAGGCAGGTTGTTTTTTGAGTTATGGTAATCGTCTGTTTGCAGACACAAAGTAGGCAGGTTGTTTTTTGAGTTATGGTAATCGTCTGTCTGCAGACACAAAGTAGGAGGTTGTCTTTAAGTTATGGTAATCGTCTGTCTGCAGACACAAAGTAGGCAGGTTGTCTTTGAGTTGTGGCAATCGTCTGTCTGCAGACACAAAGTAGGCAGGTTGTCTTTGAGTTATGGCAATCGTCTGTCTGCAAACACAAAGTAGGCAGGTTGTCTTTGAGTTATGGCAATCGTCTGTCTGTAGACACAAAGTAGGCAGGTTGTCTTTGAGTTATGGTAATCGTCTGTCTGCAAACACAAAGTAGGCAGGTTGTCTTTGAGTTATGGTAAGTGTCTGTCTGCAAATACAAAGTAGGCAGGTTGTCTTTGAGTATGGTAAGTGTCTGTCTGCAAACACAAATTAGGCAGGTTGTCTTTGAGTTATGGTAATTGTCTGTCAGCAAACACAAATATTAAATTAGGTGGGTTTTCTTTGAGTTATGGTAATTGTCTGTCTGCAAACACAAAGTAGGCAGGTTGTTTTTGAGTTATAGTAATTGTCTGTCTGCAAACACAAAGTAGGCAGGTTGTCTTTGAGTTATGGTAATTGTGTGTCTGTAAACACAAATTAGGCAGGTTGTCTTTGAGTCATGGTAATTGTCTGTCTGCAAACACAAATTAGGCAGGTTGTCTTTGAGTTATGGTAATTGTCTGTCTGCAAACACAAATATTAGATTAGGCAGGTTGTCTTTGAGTTATGGTAATTGTCTGTCTGCAAACACAAAATAGGCAGGTTTTATTTGATAATATTAATTCCATAGCAGCTTACTTTCCTGAATTTTCTGGAATTTTCCTAATTCAGATTAAGTGGGAAAAAAATCTAGAAATTCAAAATTTTGTTAAAGAATGTGGGATCTAGTGAACACTTAAAACAAAATAAGGCAGATGTTGGCAGTTATATGTGCGGAAAATGCATTAACTTTCTAAATCCATTGTGAGTCCCCCATCCCCTCCCTTCCCACACTCATCCCCTCTCTTCATGCAACCCCCCCCCCCCCCCCCCTCCCCTTCCTCTCCCCTAATCCCCTCTGTCATTTCCTTCGGTCGGCCATTCTTCACAGCACACACCACATGGACATCAGATATGTCTCTTTTCGTTCTTTGTTTGTACTGTCGTAAATGTTAAATGTGATCTATCCTTTTTTTTGTGTGTTTTACTTGAAGAAGACCCAAGAGGTCGAAATGCATCGTGTCTTGTCCTGTGTACTTTGTTTGTCAATGTCCTTGGCGGCAACTAACCCCCACTCTTTCTAATTTTGTTTTCAAAGGTTTTATATCATGGGCATTTTTGTTATTCTGACATTCAGAAATTTCTTTGTGTTTGGCAGCTTTTACCTGACCTACAATATCGCCAATAATCTGCAGGACTTTCTTAGTGTGCGCCTGTATTGGAACCTGGATAATCAGCTGGCCCTTCTGAAGACTAAAGGTAAAGTAAACATCGTCATAACAAGTCACAGGTCATTTTAGTTGGAAATATTTTGTGCTCCTGTACTGTGGCATGAAGATATGAGCTGATTCCACTGTGCCTGGGTTCAGGTTTATGTCACATTTGGAAACCTTCCTCGTAAAACTGTCTTCGTAACATAGTTTGTAGGCCAAAAGTCCATGTAGCAAAGAACTGTTTCATAAGTCAGTTACTCAGTTTTACGACACACCTAGAAATGTGTTCTTTGCTACATGGAGCACAAACGTGTGATTTCCTGCTTTCAGAAATTACCGAACACATGTGGTGGAAATGGTGGCGACTGGTAGCAATGAATTCCATACCATGAATATGAATTTTGTGTAGGGTAGAAGTAAAACTTAATGATTAGTTTGCTTTTGTGGTCAATTAACTTGTGTACACACACATTCACACACACACAGGAATAAAAGGTTGGAGAAGGGATAGCTGAGAAAAAGGCAGACTTTCAGATTAGGGAGGAATGGAGAGACTGGTGTGAGTGTGTGGATGAGTATGTATGTGTGTGTGTGTGTGTGTGTGTGTGTGTGTGTGAGAGAGAGAGAGAGAGAGAGAGAGAATTCATATTTTTTGCAGTTCAGCAGACCACAAGCATCATAAACAGACACTCTGTGTGTGTGTGTAAGCGTGTATATGTGTAAGTGTGTGTGTGTGTGTGTGTGTGTGTGTGTGTGTGTGTGTGTGTGTTTTAAACGTGAAGAGTTGACGATAGTATTAGGGGGAGAGAGAGAGAGTTAGTTGAAATAAGTTTTAAATGTGTACGGTAATATCTCACTCTTATCTTCAGTTTTATACTCTTTGCTGGTACAGCTTCTAGGTTTAAAGGACTCTGAACGGGTCTTGAAAATGTAAGATGATGACGATGAGGGTGTGTGTGTTAGTTAGTGTGTGTGTGTGTGTGTGTGTGCGCGCGCGCGCGTGTGTGTGTGTGTGTGTGTGTGTGTGTGTGTGTGTGTGTGTGTGTGTGTGTGTGTGTGTGTGTGCCTGCGCGTGCACGCATATGCTTGTGTAAGTGTGTGTATGTAAGGTTGGGAATGTTTTTTGGACATTCTGTTCTTACTTTTTGTCCAAATGCTCCACATTTTGCTCATCTCAGTCTTCAGAGAAATTGGAGAAAACCCAACTCTGATATTTCTCTTCCCAGAATTTATTTCAATTTCCTGAAAATTTGGTTGCAGTGCAGTTTTTGTTGTTTTTTTGTCAAAATAATTCCAAATTCTAGAATTAAGCAGCTCAGTATAAGTTTCAAGTGAACTGATAGTGGGGTTTACAGCTGCCAAGAGCTTTCTTGTTACACAGCATCACAAATGGAAGATAAAATGAAACTTTTATATTCTGGTGTGTTCGGGACTGTACATTTTAACTTTTCCAAACATTGGGAAAAGAACAACAAAGTATTTTGCCACAAATCTACTGCAGCTTGTTTTGGGCATTAGTACAGTCTGTTACTTTTTCGCGATGCGCCATGCGATGGAGACAGCAACTCATTCGACCCATTCACAACAAGCTGTTCCGTGGTGACGACAACGCTGCTGTACTCCCTGGACGTGCCGTGCCTCTGTGACAGCGCCACTATAATAAAATCCCCTGTTCTCTCATCTAAGACTAAGGGATGCAGCCCTAAATATTAGAACAGGGTTCTAGCCCACTGGAAGGGTAAGTTTACATGCACTAGCGATGACCTTTGTGACCCCAGAGTAGTCCGCGCAAAGAGACGCATCTGGCACTGGGAATTTCTGCAAAAGGCACGTGTAGAATTTCCTGCCTCATCACCATATCAGGCAGAAGAAGAATGACATGGGGTGTAAGAACTGGTTCAGCAAAGTGGTTCAGAGGATAAGGGGAGTAAAGGTGTACAAGTTTATCAAAAAGAATCAGAGCTTGATTTATTTGCTCTGTGTATTTAATGCTTTTTTACGTTGTATCATTAGAAGCCAAAGCAGTGAAAAGTGTGTACAGTGTGCAATGATTTAATTTCTTTTTTTTTTTTTTTAAATTCACTTGGATTACACATATTGAATACCTCAGGCTTTCTCTGCATCTTTTCAAAGTGAGAGCGAAATTTCATGCCGCTTTTCTTCCTCATTTGCTGTTGTCATACTAACTAATAAACGTAAACAAGATTGTGTTCTCCTACATTTTACTTATGTTGTTTCTGTAACTGTAGTGTTGCTATGTTACCAAAACAGGAAGCTGCACGGTCAACACGGCGGCATAGCAGCATTGTAGCACAACCTTATATAGCCCGGTGAAGACACGCCAAAGTTCGGGCTTGTCAACACAAGTAGACCAGGCGTAAAAGCTAGGCGTGACAGTGTGAATTCCAACACGTTACACCAGTGGATGAAGCCAGGCAATACACAACAAGCGGGGGGGAGGAAGGGGTGGGCGGGCTGGAGACCGACAAGGCAGGGGAAGCGGTGAAATCGGTGGGGGTAAGGAAAGGTGCTAGTGGGGTTGGGCGCGGGGGTGGTGAGGGTGGTAAAACAAAAAGATGACGGTTTGGCCGAAGCCCGGAGAATAAAGTTGTACGTGGAACTGTGACGGTGGTTGTTGCAGAAGTTGGACATCACTGATGTTATTTCAACAATGTTATCTTTTGATATTTTCGCTCTGAATGAAACTTCTGTTTATTCAAACACAGTTTCATACACACCTTTTAGTAACTATGATGTTTTTGTCTCTAGAGCTATAAAATTATCACATCAAGGGCGATATTCGGGAGGAGTGATCGTGTTTGTTCGAAAAAGTTTAGCAGGATTTGTGGAAAGAATTGATACTAAACTTAGAACAAATGATTATTTTGAAACTGGATGGAAGACTGATAGGGACAAATAAACCAGTATTTCTGATTTGTACATATATTCACCCATATGATAGTAGGTTCTGGAGACAGTCACGTCAAGGTGTTGGAATAGAGATCATCGAACAATGTTTAATGGATTTATATGAACAATTTGAAGATTTTTATGTTATGATTTGTGGTGATTTGAATGCGAGGACTGGATGTGAGAATGCGATGTTAAATGATGAGCTTCCTCATAATAATAATGTGGGAAACACTGCGCACTGCAGACCAGGGTAAACTATATAT